>MQRK01128627.1:0-14799 GCA_001938485.1 Girardia tigrina
AAAACATATTTCATTTTTAAATATGTATTTGATTTTTTAATAGTTGTTTTATTATATCATTTTTAATTTTAAAATATTTAATAAGCATATTAACATTAAAATATTTTACCTTTTAAAAAAATAATAAATTATTCTGACTAGATAAAAATTTAAATTAACCCCTCATATCCCGTATTCAAATATTTGACAGTGTACGCATTTAGAATTCTGTAAATTTTTTTATCCGCAACCATAATTCTTAAATAACCGTGATCGTTGTTTGGATCTTGTTTACATATTCTTGTTTATATATTCGAAGTCACTTTAATGATAACATACAACAGAAAAGCTTTGCATCCCTTAAGTATAAGATACATGGAACAAAATCGTAAAGAAGCCCGAAGATACATAGTTTGGCCTTGTGTTTATTTAACGAATTATTAAGAGAAAGTGACACATATTAACCGTTAGAATTGTGATTTTTCACTTCTAAAGTTAATGTTCAAATACCACAGTCTAAACGTTTATCGGGATTATCATATGATGTAACGATTGGGTCTTGATTACGTACTATGTTAATGCATTGTATGGTGATCAGATAATTGCGAAAGACAATTGGTACATAATAATTGCGTATGGGACAATTGTGTAGAGATTATTAAATTATTATTAAATTATTGATAGTTTTGAATGAAATGATGGCACTTACATACAAAGCAAATATTTCACAAATTCTGTTTTATTAACATTTAATTATATTTTCAAAATAACAAACTAAAATCCAAAAAATAAAAAGCTTCATTAATCATTTCATTAAAATTTTTGATAAAATTATTGGTCAATTCTCTCAGATACTTGAGTTTATCTCCCTCAATATTGTATTCATTGACTTCAATCTGTAACGGTTTAGGGTTACGGTTAGAGCTAATGTTAGGGTTAGGGTTAGTGATTAGGGTTTAGGTTTATTTCATGATATAAAATAATTCATTTTTTTCAGTTATAAATTTTTATGTACGCATTGCAAAACTAACTTGCTTTTCAAAATAATTAGATAAACCGTTTAAATCATTTAATAAAAGAATAATTTTTAATTTACTCAATGAATTTTTTTATTTAAAAAGCATTTGTTATATATCGTTCTTTATTTAAAATTTATAACAGACTGAAAGTAAGATATCAGTAATATTAGGATAATTTCTTTTAAATTTCGTCACTCGATTTTCTTATTTTAAATAAAAAAGATGTATACATCAATTATTTTTGCAAGCTACAGAAAAACGATCATAACAAAATTAAATACCAGGATATTTTAGATAAAACTGTAAATTAGAATCTCTATTATTCCTCATATTAAAGACGTACTGAATTCATGATAAAAGACAAATCATATAATTATAAATCCAGAATTTTATCATTGGTTTATCATTAGATATTTTTACCGTTTGCTTGAAAATATATTAGAATACACTAAAAATACATAGGAAAAATATTAATTTATTATACGAAAATAGAGGGTTCTTAAACTTATTAATCGTTAGTACAATAATAGCCCGATAATTCCGTATTCAATTGACCCGAATTTTATATATTAATATTTATTCTTTTACTCTCTTTTTATGTAGGGATTCGTAAAAAATGAAGTTTACAATTCCTCTGGCTTTTATCTATTTTGAAACTAAAAGGTCGCCATTTTAGGAACAATTTTTTTATTTTTATTGACAATTAACTTTGACGATATAACCATCATCAAGAAAATATGAATTTAAATTTGCTTATGTATGCGAACAGGAATTGTATAAGCATTGAAAAATTAGGTTATCTAAAACCACTCAATAAGGTTGCCGAGACACCTGCTTGGACATTAATCTTAGGATCTAAAGATCTAATATAGAATGCTTCACGAAAAACCCTCTACCAATAATTATTAAAACGAGTGCACAAAAGTTTAAAGTTATTGATGTTTATATTTATATTAGAATTACAAACATTTCTATGTTATACGATATTACTTCCACCCACATTATGACAATGTTCTTGTATTCTCCTACAGAGATGACGAGCAGTCACTCCAATGTATGTGGCATTACACCTATTCTATGTATATTGATATACAAGATCCAAACATAATCCAAATTTATTACAAAACAAATTTTGAATTTTATATGTTTGCGAAATTATTTTTAAATTAAATGAAATTTTAAAATGAACCTGTTTCAAATTGCTTATGTCCTTCTTAAACCGAACACTAAACACGTATTTAAAAGCCAGTTTATTTTTATATTTCTTTTTTATTAAGAGAAAGGAAAAAAGCGACGTATGAGACTGAGATTCACATAAAGAGAACTGATACTGCTTTATATACTACTCCTTACAGTTTCTGTGAATCTAGATATAAACATAATATTATTAAATGGTTAATTAATCGCTCATTGTCATTATCATCAGCATATAAAAATGTTGTGATACTGTAAATCGACAAACCAAATTATTAAATAATAATAGTAATTCAAAAACACAAGTTTAGAAATTTACCAAAGAAACGAATTACAATTAATCACTTTGGACACGTAGCTGGAATAGATTGAGTAGAACTATTTGCTATTGACAAATATGTTCGACAAAGAGTTTTTAAAAACTAGTTATTAGGGGTTCTTTTTGGTGAACTGTAAATTTTTGATATTTTTAAATTAAAAATCATAATTATATTTGAGATAAATTAAAAAATAATATTTTTACTAATTAAAATGAAATAAGTTTTATAAAATAATTGTTTAAATTGTTTAAATAGTTAAAATCACATTTCACGTATATAGCAGCTACACACAATCCAAAATATTTGCTATTATTAAATGATTTTTAAACTTCCTTTTTAATAAGAAGACAATGAATATCTTTACTTCAAGAATTTTAAAATAAAGTTTTTAAGGAACCTAATTGCTGCTGATTCGGTGACATGAATCGGACGTTTTGCCTGTACTGAAGTAAAATGTTCAAATGTAGCCAGTGGTAGGAACAAATAATGGAATAATGATAATCAAATATCATATAGAAATAAAACGTATCATGATGATATTTGCGACATTTTAAAGTTTAATACACCATAAGTTTTGAAAATTCTGGGAACACAAAATTGGTAAACTCACAGAAGCAGACCAAACTTATACAGATCAAGATTTGAGGTATTTAAAATCCAAAACATAAGCTCAGATTTGAGTGAAGTCTTACAGGTAGCTGAAAAATATATTACTTGGCAAGAAGCATAAGTTGGATTACCGACATTTTTTCGGATTCGAAGAACATTCTTTTCAGTATTCTGTTTAAAAACTATACATATTTAGGTCATGCAAGACAATTTACTTGTAGAAAAAGGAAGTCTAACAAATTTCTTTGTAAAGGATTTGTGTTTAATTAAAACTTTAATCCAATTTTAACGTAATTTGCTTTTTTTGGTACATTACGATAAATATTAAAATTTAGTTAATTTAGAATTATTAAGAAACGTCGGAAAGTTGTATTTGATTACTCATACAATTTTGCTTTGGAAAAATGTCATTTAACAATTTGATGTATTATAAAATTGTTTTTTGCCACATAATTTTAAAATACATAAACAAATTCTTATAGAATAATAAAATAATAAAATATGTTAGGTCCTCATCATTTTTGAAATAAAAATCAATGTGTTCATCAGAGAACAAAATTTTCTTGTTATATTCATAATGATCAGAACCCCCTATCCAGTCCGTATTAAAAGATGGATTGCTTAGGAAATCAATGGTAGGTAGTGGGCTATCCATCCCATCTTCCATCTCTAATGAATCCATCCAATCATTGATTCTTTCCATTAGCATCTAGCAACAACTTTCAATACATGCTCATCTTGAAATTCTTCCATCTTTCTCTGCCTTTCTTTTTTCCTCTTAGTCTTCAATTTCTATTTGAAATAAAATACACAATTATACAGATCGCTCTCATCCTCAGGCATCCGAATAACGGGGATTAAATTGTAACCAATAAGTATTGAAATCTTTTATTCATTTTTTATTTAACCTTGTAAAGGTTTTCAAAATATTTTATTGTATATATTGGGTTGGCAACTTATTAATTGCAGATTTCTAGGATTTAGGTTTGTAGACGTAGTACAAATGTAAAACACATTTTGTTATTTGATAGTTGGCAATTCAGTTGTCAATCAGTAAAAAACGTTTTTTTATCGGTTTCATAGCTTTCGTTTGGCCTTCGTTGAAAAATGAAAAATTGAAAGGAACATTTTCGTCATAATTTTGATTTTTTATTTTCACAAAGGGAAAAACGCATCGCAAGCTCATAAAAAAGTTATGTGCTGTTTATGGTGACGAAGCTTTAAAAGAACGGCATTGCCAAAATTGGTTTGCCAAATTTGATTCTGGTGATTTTTCACGCAAAGATGAAAAACGCCATGATCGTCCAGCTGAAGTTGATGAAGTCATAATCAAAGCAATAATCGACTCGGATCGTCACAGTACAACACGTGAGATCGCAGAGAACCTTCGTGTATTGCATACGTGCATTGAAAATCACTTAAAACAACTTGGCTATGTTCAAAAACTCGATACATGTGTTCCTCACGAACTGAAAGAAACGCATTTAACGCAACGCATTAACTGCTGCGATTTACTAAAGACAAATAATGAAAATGATCCATTTTTAAAACGACTGATAACTGGCGATGAAAAATGGATTGTTTACAACAATATCAAGCGGAATAGATCGTGGAGCAGGCCAGTTGAGCCAACTCAAACAACATCAAAACCTGATATTCATCAAAAGAAGGTTTTGCTACCCGTTTGGTGTGATTACAAAGGAATTGTCTACTTTGAACTCTTACCACCCAACCTAACGATCAATTCTGATGTCTACATTGAACAACTAACGAAATTAAACAATGCAGTAAAAATGGTAAAAAAATCAATAATGATGATGTCAAATCGTACTTCATTCACTTTTTTGCTAATAAAAACCAGAAGTTTTATGAATGTGGGATGATAATGCTGCCCGAAAGATGCCAAAGGGTCATTGATCAAAAATTACAGAATAAAGATATTTAGTTCCATGAAAAAATTCTTTGATTTTCTAAAAAAATCCTCAATTACTTAGTTGCCAACCCAATAGATTCAATGTTAAAGTTTTCAAAATATTTTTAGATGTTTTGAAACTTATATTCAACTGAGACGGGATCTAATTTCCAATGCATAATATACAAGGTAATTAATACTTATCAGTACAACTTTAAACATATATAACTTACTATTGATTATTCAAAACAAGTTAAATTTTTGAAATGTTTTATTTCAGCAACTAGAAACAACATATAACTCAAAGTTATCATTAATATTCAAAATCTTCTTCAGCTGCCGATTTAATATCAACTGTTTTCCAAAGGATAAGACAGCAGTCTGGAAAAGTGATACTGTGATTTTAAGTTCATCGTTAAGTGTTATTATAAGATCGTCAATAGTATTAAGTTTGTTAGCATATCTTGATTTCTTAGATAAGATTAGAACTGAAAAACGAAGAGGAAATTCGTAGAAGGACCCACGCCTTTCAATCCATTGGTTTAGTAAGTACTAATTCGAAAAGTTGCTACACGTCGTAAAATAAAGCGTGGTATCTGAATTTGCTGAAAATAATTTGTACGACAATGACAAACTATGACCAAACAAAAATTTTTTAAATATTTTTCAAATAGTTAGCGACACCAAGTCTTTCTTTTGTGATGTATATTCTACTTCGTATTCCTCCTGAATCAATCATTGTCAAAATCTTAATGATGGACAAATTCACTGACTTCTAAATAAATATGATGGTTTTCTGACGCGTAATAATATAACTATTTCACATAGCCAGAGAAATTGAAGATTGGTTTATCAGAAAAAAATATTTCCTTTTAGCCCTGGCTGTTCTTGCCATTTCTTAACATAATTATCAAAGAATTCTTTGTGTCTGACTTCATCACCAACGTGTAAAGCCTGATGACTTTCCTATTTAAATCGTAGATATATAAAACTTTTCATCATTCTGTTTATAAACATATATATAAATAAGCCCTTTATTAAATAAACATTTATTTTTCAAGACAATTAATTTCGACAATTAATCATCGTCAGATCTCAAGAAAAAAATGAATTTCAAATCTGCTTATATGGACAAGCAGTGATTATGCCATCAATTGATTGTTATGTCATCTAAACACGCTCAATACGGTTTTCGAGAGACCCGTTTGCACATTAATCTTAGGATCTAAAGATCTGATATAAAGTGCTTCACATACCACCCTCTTGCAATAGTTTTTAAAACGAGAACACAGAATTTTAAAATCATTTATGTTTATGNTTTCATTCGACTTACAACCCTTTCTGTGTTCTGCAATATTACTCCCACCTACATTCCGACCACGTTCTTGGATTCTCCTACAAAGATGACGGGACGTCTCTCCAATGTATGTGGCATTACACCCATTACATATAAATTTATTTACGAGATTCGAACATAATCCAAATAGGGCTGGAGATTTATTAAAAAATAAATTTTGGATTTTATATGTTTGTGATTGACAAAATTGACGTTTAAATTGACCAAATATCTCTGAATATGGAATGCTTAAAACATATTTTAAAGTTGTTGAGTCTTCTTTATCATTTTAATCGGTTTATTAATTACTTTATCAATTGCTTCTTTGGTCAATTTCTCAACAATTGATTTTGATTAACCATTTTTATTCAATAATTTAGGTGGGAGTAATATTGCAGAACACAGAAAGGGTTGTAAGTCGAATGAAAACATAAACATAAATGATTTTAAAATTCTGTGTTCTCGTTTTAAAAACTATTGCAAGAGGGTGGTATGTGAAGCACTTTATATCAGATCTTTAGATCCTAAGATTAATATGCAAACGGGTCTCTCGAAAACCGTATTGAGCGTGTTTAGATGACATAATAATCAATTGATGACATAATCACTGCTTACCTATATAAGCAGATTTGAAATTCATTTTTTTCTTGAGACCTGACGATGACGGTTATACCGTCGAAATTAATTGTCTTACAAAATAAATGTTTATTTAATAAATTGCGCATTTTTGTCTTTAAAAATAAGTTATATATATATATATATATATATATATATATATATGTATATCATTTTACTATTTATCAAAAACTTATTAATTGTTTTAATAACTGATGATGACCAAAGTAATTCAAAATTGGTTCTATAATAATAATTTGGAAAATAACATTATTTATTCGAATATATACATTAAAAATTCATCCATGAAACAAATAGTTTATTATTTATATATATATATATATATATGTTGCGTACTGTGTTTGAGAACATATAGTTTCCCGACTTTGTCTGTATTTCATTAAATTTGATTTCTTTTTAGAGTAGTGAATTGGTATAAGGCAGACATTTAGCTTACACAAGAGATGAAAATGTATGATATAATTGTGGCATTGAAGGCTGAGCATAGTGATTTAGAAATCATTTATGAAAATCCTGGAAAATCGATGAGGTCACTTACAAGCGAATTTTATGTTTCAGAAGGAACAATAAAAAATATTGTGCATGATTACATCCGATAAAAATCTTATGAGATGAGGAAATGACAATTTGTATGCGAAAACAAAGAAAAATTGATTAATCAGATCAAAAGGGCTCTTGGACAAACTTAAAAATCCACCAGGGGATAATGTGATTTTGTTTTTTCAGACAAGAACAACTTTGACCAATATCAAAACATTAACAGGCGAAATGAAAGATGGTTATATAAAGACCCTTTTGATGTTTCATTAGTTATGCACTCGATATTTCCAGTCACTGTTATGGTTTTCAGGTTGGTTCGCAATGATGGCCATGGGATGTATTGTTATATCTTTTCATAAGGCCTATTTTTACGTTCTGAAAAGAGTAATTAAGCTCTAAATTGACAGTGTATGAAATGGAATGCCTTATGTATATAATGACTCTACCCCATCGCATAAGGCCCATGTAACACAGGAATGGATGGCTGAAAATTTTCAAGATCTCATAACTCATGATATTTGGCCCAATGGCTCTCAAGATCTAAATTAATTTGACTATTACGTTTGTAGCGTTGTTGAGATAGAAATAAGCATCTGCATAACACTAAAGAATCTTTGAAAGCTGCCATAGTCAGGGTAATGTCAAATATGAAGAAGGATCCTATAATTTAATTTAGAATTCGCTTAGAAGCTGTCAGTGAAGCTGGAGGTAGTTTTATTGAATAATATTATAAAAAACATAATTTGTTTTCATGCTTAACACATTATTTAATAATAACGTAATTAACTATTATGGTTTATCATATTTTTACAACAAGAATCTTTTCTTAAATACCGTACAAACCCTGTATATATCTTGAAATTTTAAAAACATATCAGTATGTATAAACTTAATTTTTATTTACATTTTATTAATTTATAAATTTTATTTTGGTTTTATAATTTTTAAAATCAGATTTTCTGTGTTTTTAAAAAAAATATTTTTTATTATTTATATAATATTCCCTTGCTTTTTATTTTTATTTATTTATTTGTAAATATTGTTCCGTAGATTAAAACTGACATTATTTTAAAAATGAAATATTTTTTTCACAATAATGAAATTCGATATTTTTGAATTTTCATCAAATTTTTCTACATTTTTTAAATAAATAATTTAAAACAAATATTTTAGAAATTTCTTGAAATTTATTTTTATATAAATAGACTTTAAAAAGAAATGATTTAAATAAAATTTTAATGTCTTTGAAAGCAAATAAGTCTGGTTTTTCTTACATTTAGCCGTTTCCGATCTTTTTAATTAAAGTTATGCATGCAAACCTATATGTTCTTTTAAAATTTTTAATATTAAAATTAAAAAGCAATAAAAACTGATATTGTCGTTAAAATTCATCTAACTAAATATTTCCTGTTGATCTTTGGTAAAGATATTTTACATTTAACCCTTTAATCACTTTCTCAGTCTTGTTCCAAACATTCTTCAATTGAAAATAGGGTGAGGATAAATTGAGGTAGCAATGATAGTAATAAAACTAAATGTAAAAAATTGTTGATAATCTACTGAAAATAAAGGAAATGTTGTACCTGCAGGAAATTATATTATTATTTTTCAAAAATAATATAGAGCACATACAGGTTTTAAAATTTTGTTTGATCACGACAGTGTTATTTACTTTTACGGATCATCGCATATTCATCTTCCTTACATCTACTTAATTTTGCTTTTGAATTAAAATTTATTGTGCTGCATTTCTACGGTATTCTTTTTAATTTTAGGTACGACAAAAGTTTCGGCGTATGAAAGTGCTATCGTCAATTTGTACTTATCAAAAATGAAAGCACCTGCATTGGAAATAAGCCTCAAGTGCTCAATTCCATTATTCTGCATAAGTTCTGGTGGGATGAAGAAAGATAAGTAAAGTATAGGAGAATGAAAAACAATATCACCAAAAAAGGAGAACACTCAAAATAATCAAGAAGGACACCACACGAAATGATTGTGCGAGCCTTAATAAGAAGAAGCAATCATCTCTTCAATCAATACTTCACAAGGATCTTGGACTCAAAATGTTTTACTTATAAACCGACAACAGGAAACTGACCAAGCAAAACAAAAACCTCTCGAAAAATGCCAGAAATAAAAGAAAATGTTTTCGAGTGCGCTAGTTTGAGGATGTCTTTTGATCGGACAAAACGTTTTATTTCTGATGTTCCTAATAAATTTAAAAATCATCGACAACTGTTGTGGTAGGTCTAAAAAACAGCCGCAGAAGAAACGTTGCTAAAAACACTGTTTCCAAAAAACATAATTGTGTGGGGAGATGGCTAGATAAACGACACATTGCAGCTGAGTTTTATCGACAAAAGCATTAAGATTAATTTCTTAACTTACCAAGATAAAATTATTAGAAAGGCTGACATTCCATGAAACCAAAAACAAATCCAGGGATGATATTACAAATAATTGGCATCTACTTACGGACCCTAAAACTCGCTGGCTTTCATGAATATGAAAATCAAGGATGACATCTAGAAGGATTTGTGGCATCCAAATAAAAAAAATAAAAAAAGGCATATGATAATTAGAATCTGCCATACTTTTGGTATAAAGCGAATTGAATTCAATTCAACATAAAGCGAATTCAAGCCTTATCGACACAGAAGGCAGTCTTTTGGAAAATATGTTTAAAAAGTTATTTGTTCATTTAATAATCATTTTTGAATTAAAAAACAAAATACAAATTTTTTGTATGATATCCTTAATGTTGGGATCCGGTCAAAAGACCGAATCTCAAATGACCGAATTCCAAAATCACCGAATTTCCAAATGACCGAAGTAAAAAAATCTCAATTTAGAATGAAAAATAACATAATACTACATACAGCGACGTACTCTGTTTTATGGTTATAAGGTACCACTGCTTACTTAGGTGCCACTTTATTAAATTTTTTTTGCCCCTGAAATTTTATGTTTTTTCTTCTTAGGTGCCACTTTCTTCTAAGGTGCCATCTTATATGTTTTTATACTTTTTAAAATTTTTTAATAAAATTTTTTAATAATGTTTTTAATAATGTTTTTTATGCTTTTTTTAAACAATTTTATTTTAAAATGAAAATTAGTTTTAATTTACCATAAAACGGTTTACTCTAAAAATGTCAAGTGCAAAGCGAAAGACTTATACATTGCAATTTAAACTGGATGCTGTTAATTACGCTCTAAATTCTTCACATTCAAAGGCAGCTGAACATTTCAAAGTTCATCGCAATCAAATTCAACGATGGAAGAACGAGAAGGATCTCATGGAAGCCAAAGGAAATAAGGAAGCAAAAGTTGTGAAGAGAATTCGATCGATTAAATGACCAGAATTGGAAGTAAAATTAAAAGAATGGGTGCTGAAACAAAGAAAACAAGGATATGTTGTTTGCGGAACATCAATTTTAAGTGATGATAGAGGAATGACTGTACGAATGAAAATTAAAGATTTTAAAGGTTCTACATTTTGGATTAGTAGCTTCACGAAGAGGAATAGACTTACCGTGCGTGCAGTAAGTTCAGTTGGTCAGAAACTTCCTGATTATAGGGAACAGCAAATGATGATATTGGTATTTTGTTGGATGAAAATAATTTTGGTAGCAAAGATGAAGGTTATGATGATTAAAAAATATAATTGAAAAAGATGGAAATTTTTTTTTAATTTTTATTTCGTTTTACTAAGGTTCCACTGTTTACTAACGTGCTTTCGGGTTAAAATTTTGTCTTTTAAAATCTACTGAGGTGCCACAATATAACCTTAAAACAGGGTACATAACATTTAAAATATTCCTCCGAACAATTTATTTTAGCAAAATTTATTGTATTTTAGAATAATAAATTTTGTAATAATTAATTTCGGTCTTTTGGGAATTCGGTCTTTTGACACAAACCTCTTAATATTATACGTAGTTATCAATCGACCTATATATATATATATCAGTTATTTATTATTGTACTTGTAAAACACCTTTAAAAAATATTTTTTTTCAATTTTTACTTTGATAAGAATTTCTGACATAAAAATTCAAAATATTGGAATCATCTGTACCAAATCTTTTTCTAATTGGGGTTGACACAAAATTGTCTAACATTACCTTCATTAAAGAACCTGGTTAGACTTCCCAAAACTATTTTTATTGGAAACATTTATTCTTAATTTTGTTATTTCAAAATGCTTCTTATTAATTACTCTTAATTGCATTTGAGACAAAAATTCGTTACAAAATTGGCATTCTCAAACGCAAGGTTATAATGATAGTTCTTTAAAGACCTTTGATTTCTATTAAATTTAAATTTTAAAAAAATCCATAAAATTTATTCTAAATTGTTGTGATTGCTACCCACTTAAACTATGACTTAATCTTAGTTGGATTTAATAATCTTCGCAATGTTTATTATTTTAAAGTTCCATTAGATCTTCTATAGGATCCATGATCTATTTATACATTTTAAAACTTTGCACATAAAATTATATGAAATTGTGTTTATAAAACTTTGTATTGGGTAACTTCAAGTAGTGTCTCTAGGAATCTACTCAAGTTTAATATTAAATTTGGTGTTAGTTCAAATTTAAAAACCTTATTTTTCAATCTACAAATCATGTTTTTAAAAAAGCTCTAAATGTAATAAAAACAGAAATGATTAAAGATAAAAAGTGCGACTCTTCCTCAAACATGTTATTTATTTTTTCATTCATGTTTTCTATTAAAAATTTATTAAAAATTGATAATATTTGCTTAATTATTGTCTCAATATTGTTAAATATAAACATATTGCAATACCTAAGAAAATAATTAATGTTAATAATTGAATACAGTTCTTAAAGGATTAGGCATATAAAATGACAAAACTAAAATACGTCTTTAATAATAAATCTGCAGTCGAATTAATTATTTGAAAAATATAAATAATTCATATAATATAAAATATTCAAGAAATAAATAAATAATATTTTACAAAATTAATACTTATCACTATAGTAATTATTTTATCATATGTTTTGTGTAATTTTCTTTTTTAGTTTATTAAATTGGTAAATATTTTGTTCACACAATTATTTTTATATAAAATTTTAATTTTATATAAAATAAATTTCCAAAGATTTTTGTCAAATACGATTTTAAAACTATTTTTGTAGATAAGAAGTTTGTTTTTTCTTTGTTGATGAATGTTACTTATGTTTCTTTTACTTCTTTTTTAATACAAATTTGTACTTTATAAAACAATGCAAATGCATTTGATAATTTTATATTCTGTCTGCGATTCGGAAATTTGTAATTAATATTCTGTCTATTTATTTTTTTTGACATTTGAGAGCCGATTTAGAATATTTATATTTTAATATTTTACGTTAGATATATTTCTTTTAGTTTATATTTTCAGTTCTCATTGTTTTTTTTAAATAAATTAAGAATTATGAATGCTTAAATTCATGTTTCTGTAACGACGAAGAAAGTTTAAGAGAACTATATTTATTATAATCCCTTATAATTGATAGATAATATTTATATTGGTGAAAAAAATTATGGTTTTTAAAATATAATTTATTTTCTATTAAACGATAAGAATTAAAATAAAACAGAAACAATTTATGGATGAGAAGATAGGATCATAAATCTGGTTTATTAACCAGAATGAAGAATAAATGAAGAAAAAATTAATAACCAGAGTTAATTAATAATGATAAAATGGTCCTCTCCTGAAAAGTGGAAGGTTGGGTCACTACATTTATCGACTTTAAGGATCTAATGTGTAGATTCTTGTTGATAATCTTGCACATAAGACTAATAATAATATAATATTTTCCTCTTCATAATTTCAAGGTGTCTCTACAATCAAGGGTGTTAGCCCTTACAATGACTAATTCATTTGGTTCTTATACCAACTATTTTTAATAAAAATGGGATTAACCAAAATCTTTGAAGGATGTCCTTAATCAGTTTGTTCAAATTAACCAAACCAAAGCGTTTCAAAATTTTCATTTCAATTCAAATTGTAGATAAATAAATAAAACTTTAAAATACTTTAAATTCTTACAATTTCTGATTATAAATTTTCTTCACAAACCAAACAATTCCATTTTTAAATCATTATTTGCAATTTATGTTAAATAGATGAATATTTAATTTAATCTTGAGTTTTTATACGCCATTTGGAACATAACTCTTAAATTTAACATTCGATATTCATCATTTTATGAATGAACATTCAGAATAAAGATTATTTTTACTTAAAATTAATTTGATTTTTAAATACAGTAAATTTTAGTAATCTTAGAATCTGAATAAAAAAGATAACATAAAAGTTAATTCATTAAAAACTATTTTAAAAGAATGTAACACAAAGTTCACAAAATACATTGAAACGCCAGACTTTTTTTCTGGATAATTTAAAAGATTGATCCAACCTGATGATTATTAAGATTAAAAAAATTATTAACTAAAATAATTGTTTTTTTTTAATTTGAAATAAACTTTAATTATTTTTTAAAAATAATTAAGTATACTCTTTATCAATTCAAAAGAAAAGTTAAACAAAAAAGATTAAAAAAGAAAAACCAACAATCATTATAAAAATAAAAAAATGTTAAAAGAAAATAAAAAAAATAATTTTAAATAACATAGACAATTAGAAAGAAATTACAGAAGAACGAAAAATCAAAAGAATCTTAAATTAAAATTAAATAAAAGGGAAATATACAAAGAAAAATAATAAATTTTTGAAAAACTTTGTATTTGTTAAAAATTAATTTAATGTCTAAAAAGTTAATTTGTAAATTGTTTTCAATGGTTAAAAGTTGTTAGAAATCTAAGAACAATAATGCAAAAATGTAATTGATTCGAATTTTAAATAGCTTGTTTTTATAATGTCAAAGAGAAGAAAAAAATATACCAGAAAATTTGCTTTTGCTTCATCATTACGCTACAATAACCCTCGAACAACCAATTAATCTTTTTCACTGCAAGTAAGAAAATAATTCCTTTTGTTTTGACGTTTTCAGACTTTTCAAAACTTTGTTAGATCCAACAATTTTGGCAAAAGCTTAAAATTTGTATTTCAATTTATTTTCTTCAAAGGCCACTTGACTATTATAGGTACATTTTAACGTTGATTATTATGGTTGTGAGTAGGAATATTTATGTAATAATTATTGTGTTATTAACAAAAATAATTAAGAATAAGTATGTAATAATTATGGTGTGCTTGCTGATGAAATTAATT
>MQRK01128640.1:0-13204 GCA_001938485.1 Girardia tigrina
AAATTTTGTTTTTCTAGACAAGACCGGATGGAAAGCAAAGCACTATAGACTATGATACTGTTATAAGTTAGAAAATGCTAAGATCCAGAATGTCATATTACAAGTATAAATTTACTTTGTGCGATAACAGTAAGAGAAGTACTTGTATAGGAGATTAAAATTTGTGATTATCTTAATCCATTATTTGTTTAGGGATCCGTGACATGCTCTAATTATAAGTTATAAAAAATAATTCCCAGGATCAATTTATGGAGATAAAACAACAAAATGGATAAATTTCTAGGTTAATATTTTCCTCGCTTTAACCCAAAAGAAGAATTGTTATCAATGATTAAATGTTTTTCGCTATTATAAATTTTTTAGACTCGGAGAGAATTCTTAGAAAGAGTAAATTAGTTTTTAAAATACAGTGATCGCTCTCTAAATTGAGCACTAACCGTGTTCCTGTTAAAGAGTGGAAATGTATATTCGTATCATGTATTTTGGTGCTGTTCAATTTAGGGGCGACCATTGTATACTATTTTTATTTATAATTAAAAATATAACTATAGAAATGCAAAACCATTTAATATGTATTATTTTACATTTGTCATTTTCAAAATAGGATTTACACAGATAAGATATTTTATTTTGAAATTTTATTAGTTTAAGTAAGAGGTATTTATAATACCACTAAAAATAATATATAGTAAAATTTACTTTATATTTGTACTAAAATGTTAATTCATAGCTGTATGTGTTTGAAGGCAGGAAAGGCTTTTTTGTTACGTACAACAGTCGTAAATTGTTATAAAAAATAACTTATTTTAAACATTATTTTTTCCTCTAAACTCGTGTAGAAATTATCCTTGATTTTTCCCTAATAATGGGATGGTTAAGAAGCTCATAAAATAATATTAGACAATATATTTGTAAAGACTTAATTTGAAATCAAAAATAACATATATACAGTGGATTCTTTTTTTTGCGGTATATACGTTCCGCAAGAACAGTATAAAAAAACCGAATAAAAAGGATACTAATTCTATAGTAAAACTATATTAACGTTTTATAGACCACATAAATCAAAAATAATTTAATAAAATTGCAAAAATAAAAAAGGTTTATTTTGAAAATTATTATTTATTTTATTTTTATTTTTTTACGAAAGTACGGAATCGGAAATTATATTTACATCGTTAGATAATACTTGCATGTTGCTCATTTGTTTAAGATTATGATATACAATCACTTTTTTCACTTGAAGGAATGTACAGGTTTTATTTATATGGTGATGAAAGTAGTTCTATATTTGCAGGTAGCATTTTTGATGTCATCTATGATGAGTTTTTGCCTAGCCAGTTTAGACTCTTGTTTATACAATTCCGTATACTTGACATGCATAAATTAAGTTCATGTTGGAATTTCAAAGCTCGCTCAGCATTTGGATCATTGGTGAGATAATAATTTTCTATATTGCTACACATCTCAATAACTTTTCGATTTACATCTAACGCAAATGGTATTATTTCATCTTCCGATTCGATCTCATTTCCCATTTCAGCGGGATGTTTAAAATAATTTCAATGAAGTCTTCATCATTTATCGCTGGGTCCAAAAGTAGCTCATCAATATCTTCTTTGCATAATGTTTGAAATCCTTCTCTAATGATTTTATGACCTAAAGATATATTTTTGCAGTTGATATATATTCTGGTAGGCTTTTCCATTTACTGCATTTGTGGTTTTATAGTTTGAACAGCCAAATCAGCATTAAGAAGCAAATTTTTTAAAGACAAAACATTTTTACTTACACAAAACAAATGAATATTGTTATTAAATAAACAAAATTTCGGAAGATTTATTTTTTCATGAATAAAAATAAAAAAAACATGATTATTATTTATCAAACATAGACAAAAAATATTTTTTTTAAAAACCGCATAAAATCAGAATCTACTGCATTATATAAAATTCAAAACTTGTTTCATTTATTAAAATAAAACATAATAAAAAATATCTTAGTAATATATCTAGACTAATAAAACAGTTAACATAATTCATAAACATGTAGTCAAACGTTTACGAAAGTAAAGATATAAATAATATCTTATCATTTTATGTCGACCTCCAATGTCTCTTCCCGTTGATTTACAACTAATTCTCATCAGTCAATCAATTAATTAATTCTCATTCATATACATTTTCGGTTTTTTGAGGCAATAATACTTATTTATGTATCACTTAATTTACTCTTTGATTCTGTACAATTTTTTTAATCTGGAACAGTTTATTAGAAATATAACGCTTTTTTGACTTTATAAAACAATAAAACCTCAAAATTTCAATGTTATTTATAGAATCGTAATCTTTATGCATTTGAAAAACAATATATAACATTTTGGACAATGTTTTACAAAACTTGAAACAGCTTAAGGGAAACATTCATCAAATTCATCAAAATCACAAAAGTTAAATAATATTTTTGTTAAATTATAGAAGAAATCTATTTTTTATTGGTTTGAAAGAAATTAATGTCCGCTTTTTATATCAAATTTTTGAACACCTTGAGCTCGTTAAACATGTAATTAAAACTTTAATTGGCATATCTTATAGGAAAAAGCATTATTCAAATATTATTTAATTAAAAAAAACAATAAAGTCTTTGATGAATGAAAAACACATTCGTCATTTAATGTTGTATTAATTCCGAAAAAATAACAATGCAAGTGGAGCCACCTAGAATATCTGCTCCGTTTATGAAAATGTATTTAGTATACGGACTGTCAGGCGATGGTTGGAAAAGTTCAGGTTCAAAGTCTTCAGTCTCGATGACGAACCGTGGAGAGGACGTAAGACATTAATGCGCTGAAAACACAGGTAGAGTCGGACCCGAGACAGACCACCCGAGAAATGGCAGATACATTAGACACCGCTGCCGACGGCTAAACCTCATCTCAATCCGCAGAAGATAATGCTATGCATCTGGTTGAATGTGAAAGGAGTGGTGTACTGGGAACTCTTGAACCCTAACCAAACCGTCACGGTTTGAACTCTATTGTACCCAATTAGATTGCCTGAATGAAAATCTGAAAAGAAATAAGATCATCCCTTGTCAATAGAAAATGTTTCATTCTTCAGCACGATAATGTCTGGCAACATGTTGCAAGAATGACACAGAAAAGATGAAAAAAGATTTTGAATTGAAAGACTGACTTAGGAACAGGAAAGGTGAACATTTGAATATAAATAGAAATACAAAATCATGAATAAAGACTTTGATTTGGAAATTCCGAAACAACTGTTGACCTAAAAGGAAGTTCTACTATTTCAATCACTTCAACTGGACATAAAAACCCTCACGTCTCTTGCATTTTAGCTATCAGAGTTGACCGAACAAAATGCATTCTACTCGTAACAATGAAAGGTTAGAAAAATTCTATCGAACAATAAAATGGAATTAATAATTACAAATTAATGATATCGATGTATCGATGGTTCAGTCTCATTTGCACCTATTAAAGTCTAGATATGTTTAAATCAAAATCACCATCGGTAAATTAGTTTTGTTCCGAAATTATATATAGATGTATCAATAAATTATAAAATGAATTCAGTGCCGAGTTATAGTTCGTTTTCATTAGACCATCGATAGTTATTTTATGGACGGGGAGTTTGATTCTGGTTCCGTTGTTAGTGGGCGTTCTCAAATAAGGTCATATACGGATTGTAAAGATCATTCTGATTGAATGTTATTTTAAATGTACATATGACTTTGATCCGATGTCGCTGAAGATCGATAACAAAGAGGATATATCAAAAGTAATAATTGTTCCAATAAAATTGCTTGATTTCGATAAAGTCACACCAAAGATTAAGAACTTAGTTGATTAAAAACTGTGATGTTGAACTTATAATAATGATTTTAAAATAAAAATCGAAAGTCATTTAGATCCTAAATTTTAGAAAAAATATTTTTATAGTAAAATCATTAGAATCTTTTACGATAAATAATAAATAATTTAAATAATAGAAATCAGCGCAAATATATAAAAATATGACCTGCGGTGACGAGACAATTGCGTAAAGAAAATGGCGTACATAGAAATTGAGTAAGAGACGCTTGTGTAGAGATTATTAAATTATTATTGTTAATGATTATTAAATTATGGAAGGTTTTGAATGAAATGATGACACCTATATACAATACCAATATTTCACAAATTCTCTTTTATTAACAGTTACTTATATTTTCAATATAACAAGCTAAAAATACAAAGAAATATAAAGATTCATAAAACATTTATAGAAAATTATTGATAAAATTAATTTCATTAAAAGTTTTGATAAAATTATTTAGTAAATTATTTGCCAATCTCCTCAGATACTTGAATTTTTCCCCTTCAATATTTTATTCATTGACTTCAATCTGTAATGGTTTAAAGTAAGGGTTAGACTTAAAGTTAGGGTTAGGGTTGAGATTAAGGTTATGAATTAGAACTTTAAGTAATTTAATGATATAAAATAATTCCTTTTTTTAAGTTATAAATTGTCATGTACGCAATTGTCTTTACGCAATTGTCATGGAACCATGACCTGCTTATATGGATTCACTTACTTAATGGAATCAGATTAATTTTATTTTACTGTATTTTTTGTGCAAAAATAATTTTTAATTTAACTTCTAATTATAAATAAAAATATTGTAAATAAAAAAGTAACCCATTTAAAATTAGTAACAACTAAATCTACCTGGCCATAACCTTCATGCGACTTCTTTGAAACATCATCACACATATCAATTCTTTGGTTATTGATGATCTAAAATATAAAATAAATTATCAATTAAAATCAAATAACTCTAATAATAATAATAATTGCCGTTAATTATTAGGAAATAAAATAAATTGTCCATTAATTTTTGATGCTGATAATGATAAAAAGTTTATAAAAAATCTTAATTTACAATGAAGAAATATTGTTGAATCAGTTCGTTGCATCACATCAGTTTCCATCAATTATAAAATGGCATCTTTGGTGATTTAGCACAGACTCGTGCGAACAAGAATCTCCTGGGAACAAATTTGAACAAAAAACTAATTTCTTCTCATATTAAGTTATTTATTGACTTAATTGGTCATTTAAAAATGTCAAATAACTTGAAATAAAATGAAATTTAAGTCACGAAAAGGAATGAGAAAAAATTCTAATTATTTCATTAATTACCTTTTTTGTCGAAAAAAAAGATCTTTTTAATTTTATAGAAACTAATAACTTCGATAATTGACTGAAAATATAAATAAATAAATATTTAATATAACGAACTCATAGATGATAAAGTAGAAAAAAACAAAACTAGGATCTAAGGTTCTTTTAATCATTAAAATTATCTCATATACACTTTTAGAAATATAAATAAAATATATTTTAAAATTTCAAGAACAGTAACTTTTACTTTATCAACCATCATATTTAGATCATCGATTATTTTAATAATTAATTGAAAAAATTATTTTAAATTATCACATCCAATAAAACGATCTGAGAGAATATAAAAAAAATATTCAAAAATAATATAATTCAAATTTATTATTTGATGAGTATATAAAAGGAACATATAATTGCTAAATTTAATAACTTATAAAGTTAATGTACGAATTTTACGTTTTTCGGCTTATACTTTCAGTAATTAAATTCTGGGAAGGAGGATGGTAAAAATTCAAAACTTTTTTTCATATCTATTTTTTTCTTTTTTCAATGTGTTCTTTTAGTGATTTAATAGACTTTCAATACTCAATAGAGATAAAAATGTATTTTCAAGTTCATTTTTTCAAAGAGGTGCACTTGAGTAACAGTAACTAAAATATTCTTTTTGATGACAGCTTGAACACTGTTATGAACCAAGAGATGGAAGCACTACATTCAAAAGGCTACAACTTGACATTAAAACTGAAAAAAATTGCATTTAGTCCTCAACTAAGAAATGAGTCGAGAGGTATAAGGAACTTTGTCGATATCAAAAACCCTTTATGATACCTTACAACTTCTAAATCTAGCGAAAAAAAACAATGATACCTAATATAAAAAGCTGTAGACAGAAGCTAAAATAACCATTTTCCAATATTCTTGAAAATTCTAAATTGACAAGATATTCTTCATTTGTTTTTTGTTATTATGTATGATTGTATCCCAATTTAACACCAAATGATACGGAAGTATTAAAAAAACAATTGTTTTTCAAGACATTTATGATAAAAAAAAACTTTAATTCAAAAATTTTACCTTCTTTCAAGAAATCATCCTTAAAATTTTGTTAAAAGAAGATTATTAACAATATATCAGATTACCATTTTTATAAATATTAAAATATAAAAATTTAATAAAAACCTAAACAAAAGAATTAAAAAGCGAATATAAAAAAAGGAATGTTGGATATCTATCCTAAGGCTACAGGTTTAGTTTGAGAGATAAAATATTTTGAAAAAATCATAATTTTGATAGATTTATTTAACTTGACAAGAAATTATATAAGTTTCTAGTTTAGTGCTTCTTTTATTTATGAGTATTTTTATTTATTTATTGATTTTAAAAGAAAGAAAAGTTCAAAAGTGACGGATAATATTGATCTAAGTATAGAAAGTCCTTTAAATTAGTTTTGAATAATTTATGTGATATAAATGATAAAAAATTAAAAATTGAATTTAAAAAAATATATATAATAAATGTTATTTGGGAATATCAGATATTCTGATAAAATTATTTTCATACAAAAATGTCACATGATAATAAAATACGACTATAATCATAATAATATTATATAAATAAAATTTGGATTATAATTATATTTAAAAATAATTAATTCAGTTAATAAAAATGTCAGTTGCAGACAAATCGATTGTCAAAAAGTGCTCCTTTAATTTTCTTTTATAAATCCACATTTTCTTTTGATCTTAAGACTGATCGGAAAATGCTATGAATTAAATTTATAAAAATAATAATAATTTTAAATTAATATATCGAATATTTTCCAAAAAAACTGGATAAGTGTTTTAAAAAATTATATTGCAAAGGATCCTGCTTCCATACTATATTTTGATTATAAAATTTATTACTATAAATTTTAAACATTGAAAAAATAAAACTCTGTACAAATAATATGATTTTTTAGATAATTTGTTGAGATTGTGTGACCCTTTCCAAATCTCTAAACAAAATCAAATGTCGATTTTATAAAACAAGCTGTTATTTAATAGCACTATGAATGTCTTCATGAAAATAATTCTACTTGTTAATTATTTTTATGGTCCCTAAAGCATTGCATTTAGGTAATGTCCAGAGCGACCCTGATGGCATTTTAAAATTTAATGGGGCAGTAATAAATTTTGCTTCAAGCCGATATCTGCAGCGGATCTCCCAGGTGAGCAGCTACTAATACTAAAACAATCTAGGTAAGAAGAGTCAACAAAGTATATCCATACCTGCGGTAAATAATGGTCTTTATTGATGAAATGGTATTTGAGCTTTCTTCAGTAAATGGTGGGATCAACTATGACTTATTGTTTTGTTACTTGTAAAGTTTGTTTTTGAAGCTTTTTCTGGTTGATTGATTGGCAAATTTAGCTAGATAGCTTCTTTTTGTCATCGTTGTTATATAATTAAGTATCCACCTAGAACTGGCACGGACTAGAGTAATCCAACAGTCTAAATAACACAAATGATTATGACGGCTGGTGACTGACTTTGACGCAATGTGATTTCTACTCAGTATCATGAATTTTAATGGCAAGAAATTCGATTACTCGAGTACCTATGACTCTTTTAGGCTAGTCAAATGCCTCGTCATCTAATTAGTGACGTTGATATGTAAGTGGCCGAAAAGGAAAGATTTCAATACTTCATGAAGTTTTAATTTTATGTATTAATACACTTTCTAAAATATTTTAAATCTATATTTTATTTCAAAAAAGTTCATCTAATAAATATTTATCCTTGGAAGGGCTACATATTTTATGCATAAAAGGGAACTCGTTATCAATTCTTTACTGGATTTAAAAGTGATATTCTCCACTAACAAACTTTTGTGATTGAGTAAGTATAGTTTATTGCTAAATTGTCCTAAATGAAATAGAACAATATATAATTTCTGACATATGTTCTGTTTCTTTTACTGGGTGATTTTCAATTTTTACAATTTTTTTTACTTTATCCTTTTTAAAAAGATACTTTTCATTTCTCCTACTAAAAAGAAATACCTTTTTCAATGATTTAATTATATACAATTTTACTACACTTATGTTTGTTTTTTTTATTTATTTAATAAAAATCTTGCAGACGATTTTTGACTAGCTTCCCGTAGTCTGATTGAGCTGAATATAGCACAGTTGTGTACTTTCTGTGATAATTCATGAATCATTTAAAACATTTATTAACTAAATTATTAATTAATCGTTTCTTTTTCGCAAATTACGATTATTACGAAAATTTGTAAATTAAATATCCTTTAAAATTTGTAATGAAAATTTATTTTTTCTCTCATATTTTTTTGGAATTTTGGATATTTTTCGTAATATATATATATACATTTTTGTATTCCTTAGTAATTATACTTATTAGACACTATCTTTGTCATGTGGTTTTTCAAAAATATTAATTTTCTGAACGTGGGAATCCCACCGTTTTTCTTAGTTTTCGCATTGGGAAAATACTTCATGCTGATATTAGGTGTGGAAACAGTACTCCAAAGACTATACTATCCAAATTAACAATTGGAACCGAAATATTCTGTTGAAAACTTAAGAAAATGTGTCCCTTAACCGACAGGTCATTCTTTCACCTGTAACGGCTCTATAAGATAACACAATTTGGTTGTGGATCTGAAATTTCAAAACAGAAAAGATCAAATTATTGAAAATTATGATTGATTCAGAGTTGAAATCCACAAATCACGACAGTACTACCGATTTCGAAATCTCATTTTAAATAAGACTCCAAACTGCAAAAAACTGCAGAATTCTGTCCAGGTAAATTTGAGGCTCTCGCCCACCGCAGAATCAATAACTATACAAAATGTGGCTTATAGAAATGTACTTTTTATATTTTACTTGTTATTTATTTAATTCTGTCATTATTATCATCTTATCTTTAAATCTAATGAACTACTATTAAATACATATTATATTTGTATATCATATTTATTAGAAGTAATATTGCGTGAGGAATATTTTAAATTGTGTATGAGTGTGGAATGTTGATTTGATAATCTCTTAAATTGAAATTGTGATTCTCCAACCAATTTGAAAAATTGGCACTTATTTGTATGTGGGATAATTGATCATGCAAACAGAATTGACATTGTTAAAATTAATGAAAATTTAAAAATCTCGATAAAAAATAATTTTAAAAAGAAATGAGTTAGAGTAACTTTTAAATATAAGTTTTCTTTTTCAGAAATTTAAATGAACATAATTAGTGTTTAAATTAAAGACATTATAGAGGTTTGAATTAATTTTACAATTATTTTTAATTAGACTTTATAATTTAATGAAATTTTTTACAAATAAATTCAAATATAAACTATTTAAGATTTTGTATTATAATAATTGTATTTAAACATATTTTTATATAGTGACTTTTAAAGGAAGTTTAAACAAAATAATTTTCAAGTTAAAAACGCAAAATTGATTAATTTTATAAAGAATAACTAAATATTTTAAAATTAAATAAATAATAAATATTTTTGAAAAATAAGGAAATTTTTTCGAATAATCATTATTAAAAAATTCAGAAATAAAACTAATTAGAATGATGGCGAATTGTGAAGGATCTTTTGATAGTCATTACGGAGATGACTCTAAATGTAATGATAATTAATATTTTAATACTAATAGTGTCTGGAGAAAGGAAGGAGAATGACCAAAAAAAGACCAAAGAGACAATGGATAGACGATTTAAAATAATGGAGTGGATTGAGTATTGGATGTCAGAGAAAAAAAGGCTTCAAATAGAGAGATGTGGCGAAGGCTTGTGCAAAATTGGGTGCACCCACGGCCGTTGGCTAAGGTCAAAAAGAAAGAAGAAAGATGAAAGAAGTGACTGTGCTCTTAGCAATAATAAAGCTCGTAGTAAATTACCAATTAATTCTTTATTATTATATAGATCACGAAATCATAAAAGATAAAGCTTAAATATAAAAATTAAAATCCAAAATGTTTTATTAAAATAATAAAATGTTTATTAAGTTAATTTGCCAAAAAATATCTCTTTTAGACTTTGTATTTTTTTTTGAAAAATTATTTCAACCGGATTTATTTTCATTATTCCCTAATAAAATAAATGGAAATAGGAAAATAATACTTTAAACTCATTAAATTATGATTCAGAGTTGTGAAACTTTATTTGTTTGAAAGAACAAAAAATAATGTTTTTTTTCAGTAAAAAAATCAAAAAATCGGAAATAGAATATTAAAAAAATAAAAAAAAACAAATGTTGATTTATCCGAATCAAACTATTTTCAACTCGATTATCTTATAAAATTTAATAAAATATAAATACTTTATTTTGATATATAAATAAATTTGTCATTGTTATTTTTATTATTAATTTTTATTTTCCACAAGAAATACGTAGAAAGAATTTTTCTAAAGTTCTCTGAAAAATTTATATCCGAAAGATTTTTCCAAATGATCAAAACTATCTTATCCAAATTAATTCTGTTTATTGTTAGGAAAGTGTTTTGTCGATTGAAGATGAATAATTATAAAGTAAAGTTTTAATGTAAAAAATATTGTGATAATTTAAAAAATCTTTTTGTCATGATTTTAGACTTAATTTTGTCACTAAAAAAGGAAAGTGACATAAAATTTCATTTTTATAACGAAACCCGAGTAACTCAAAGTTTGTTTTGTACATAATATGATTCATAGTCCAAGGTTTAGCTTCAGCTATTCCATTTTTACGACTGCAAACCATTGCTCTACAGAGCCTTCAAAAAAATTAAAACTTATGTTAATACAAACGATATAACAACATATTAAGACCTATTGAGATTTTATTATGATCATTAAATCCTGTTGTAATGTCCGATTGCAGAACAATCTACTCACCTTAATTTACAAAGGTAATGTAATGAAAGTTTAACAAAAATGAAGTAGAAAAGTATCAATGATTACATTTGCTATGCAAAAAGGAAAATAGAAAGTAAAATGAAAATAATTTTTTTATATTTTTTAAGTCTGGAGAAAACTATTTATTGAACACAAAAATCATTTCAAAATATATTTAAAAGGACAATATCGTCGTTGGTTGAGACATTGTTGTGTTTAAATATTTATATTAAGGCGGAGTGCTCTAATTAAAACTGCTTCCCACGACACTCTCCAATAAAGGCTCATCTTTAGCACCAACATTAGATTTTGTATTTTTTTCAACGAATGAACTCTTAATATATAAAATAAAAGCTGACGACATATTTTGAAATTTTTAAACACATTTCCATTTAAAATTTTATGAATTACTTACTTCAAAATTTTGTTTATAAAACTTGTCAAAATATTGCACAATTATGAATGAGGAATTTATAGAAAACAAACTAATAGCAGTTTATATACTTCAACGAAAGGTTTTTTAACTTAAATATAAAAGAAACATGATAAAATGTTTAATTTATCTTTCTTAGTCTTTGTCTTCAACTTTGAGGAAACCAGTTGGAGGTTTTTATTAACCAAGTTCGTGGTTACATTAGAATGGTTATTCTAAATACGTTTTTCGAAAAATTACGAAAGAAAACAGTAAAACGATATTTCCAAAAGATAATTCAAAATTTCTGAACATCATTTGACTGCTCCAATTAAAAATCTTAAGTGTCAATAGATGCTAATTTTTTTTGTATTTTAAAGATTATTATAAAATATTAATATATAAATTAACGTAATCAAAAAATAAATTCAATTTTAATTAATGTTTTAATAAATGAGATATCAGTATTATAATCCAGTATTTTTATGTATAATAAATCTGGTCAAGAAAAAAAACAAAAGAAAAGTTCCTCAAGAAAAATTGTTTAAATAATTTTTATTGTTATAGAAATAAAATTTGGTGTTAATGAATTATAATTTTGATCAAGAACCCAACATGGTGTTAAAAGAACATTAATTGAGTTTTCATTACATTTATTTGCATCACAATTTGAATTGTTACTAGAACAATTCTCCGTAAAACTTGCGTAGCTCGTCATCGTTCTTCATTGATTATTTTAAAATAATTTTCTTTAACTTTAATTACAATTTAATTATTACAAAAATAATTTATACTTTAAATTAAAAATAAATTTTATTTATTTTTAGAAAATTATTATTAAAATATTATTTATGAAATATTAATTTAATTTTAAAATTGGTTATTTAAATTTTAATAATTGATTAAATAATCCGAAAAGAGGGTAAAATAACATTAATGAATATTGGAAAAAAATGTTAATGTGATATTAAAGTGGATAATTTCAATATTGTGTACGCATTTTGTTAGAAATTTGGAGAGGGTCGTGTGAAATATTGTTAATAAAGTGGTGACCCGACAAAATCGCCGACGACAAAAGCGCCCACCTTTTGAAATTTTTGTGGGAATTTTTGTTTAAATTCTTAACAAAAAGTATCATTATTTCTACTATTATTATATTTTTTAAATCCGAAATATTATAGGACTTATTAAATTTTTATAAAAAATTTTTTGTAAATCTTATGTTATTTGGGATTTAAACAATATAATGATAGTATAAATAATAGTACACGACAAAAGTACCCAAAGATTTGTAAAATTGTAACAATAACAAATGCAATAAAATTTTACAAATAAGAGTAATAAAATGAAAAAAAGTTAAAAAAAATAACACATTATAATATATATACAGATTATATGACAATCGTTTTAGATAATTTATAATATCATTTTGATTATAATTTTCTGTTAATACTTTTATCTCTGCTTAAGCTTACATATTTGTTTTTCGAAGCTTCTGGTTGTCGAAATCTGGGTTGAAAACGTTCATATTCTATTTTGTTCATATTCGATTTTGTTCTTTTTAGCGCAATTTCCATACTGACAATTGCGAATATTAATTGGTTATTTCTGTGTGGATGGATGGATGGATGTGTGTCCGCAGCTTTAAGTCGTATCTCCTCCTCAACGAAGCAATATCGAGGGCTAGTTCCAAAAGCAAATATGTTAAGCA
>MQRK01128641.1:0-13961 GCA_001938485.1 Girardia tigrina
AAATTTTGTTTTTCTAGACAAGACCGGATGGAAAGCAAAGCACTATAGACTATGATACTGTTATAAGTTAGAAAATGCTAAGATCCAGAATGTCATATTACAAGTATAAATTTACTTTGTGCGATAACAGTAAGAGAAGTACTTGTATAGGAGATTAAAATTTGTGATTATCTTAATCCATTATTTGTTTAGGGATCCGTGACATGCTCTAATTATAAGTTATAAAAAATAATTCCCAGGATCAATTTATGGAGATAAAACAACAAAATGGATAAATTTCTAGGTTAATATTTTCCTCGCTTTAACCCAAAAGAAGAATTGTTATCAATGATTAAATGTTTTTCGCTATTATAAATTTTTTAGACTCGGAGAGAATTCTTAGAAAGAGTAAATTAGTTTTTAAAATACAGTGATCGCTCTCTAAATTGAGCACTAACCGTGTTCCTGTTAAAGAGTGGAAATGTATATTCGTATCATGTATTTTGGTGCTGTTCAATTTAGGGGCGACCATTGTATACTATTTTTATTTATAATTAAAAATATAACTATAGAAATGCAAAACCATTTAATATGTATTATTTTACATTTGTCATTTTCAAAATAGGATTTACACAGATAAGATATTTTATTTTGAAATTTTATTAGTTTAAGTAAGAGGTATTTATAATACCACTAAAAATAATATATAGTAAAATTTACTTTATATTTGTACTAAAATGTTAATTCATAGCTGTATGTGTTTGAAGGCAGGAAAGGCTTTTTTGTTACGTACAACAGTCGTAAATTGTTATAAAAAATAACTTATTTTAAACATTATTTTTTCCTCTAAACTCGTGTAGAAATTATCCTTGATTTTTCCCTAATAATGGGATGGTTAAGAAGCTCATAAAATAATATTAGACAATATATTTGTAAAGACTTAATTTGAAATCAAAAATAACATATATACAGTGGATTCTTTTTTTTGCGGTATATACGTTCCGCAAGAACAGTATAAAAAAACCGAATAAAAAGGATACTAATTCTATAGTAAAACTATATTAACGTTTTATAGACCACATAAATCAAAAATAATTTAATAAAATTGCAAAAATAAAAAAGGTTTATTTTGAAAATTATTATTTATTTTATTTTTATTTTTTTACGAAAGTACGGAATCGGAAATTATATTTACATCGTTAGATAATACTTGCATGTTGCTCATTTGTTTAAGATTATGATATACAATCACTTTTTTCACTTGAAGGAATGTACAGGTTTTATTTATATGGTGATGAAAGTAGTTCTATATTTGCAGGTAGCATTTTTGATGTCATCTATGATGAGTTTTTGCCTAGCCAGTTTAGACTCTTGTTTATACAATTCCGTATACTTGACATGCATAAATTAAGTTCATGTTGGAATTTCAAAGCTCGCTCAGCATTTGGATCATTGGTGAGATAATAATTTTCTATATTGCTACACATCTCAATAACTTTTCGATTTACATCTAACGCAAATGGTATTATTTCATCTTCCGATTCGATCTCATTTCCCATTTCAGCGGGATGTTTAAAATAATTTCAATGAAGTCTTCATCATTTATCGCTGGGTCCAAAAGTAGCTCATCAATATCTTCTTTGCATAATGTTTGAAATCCTTCTCTAATGATTTTATGACCTAAAGATATATTTTTGCAGTTGATATATATTCTGGTAGGCTTTTCCATTTACTGCATTTGTGGTTTTATAGTTTGAACAGCCAAATCAGCATTAAGAAGCAAATTTTTTAAAGACAAAACATTTTTACTTACACAAAACAAATGAATATTGTTATTAAATAAACAAAATTTCGGAAGATTTATTTTTTCATGAATAAAAATAAAAAAAACATGATTATTATTTATCAAACATAGACAAAAAATATTTTTTTTAAAAACCGCATAAAATCAGAATCTACTGCATTATATAAAATTCAAAACTTGTTTCATTTATTAAAATAAAACATAATAAAAAATATCTTAGTAATATATCTAGACTAATAAAACAGTTAACATAATTCATAAACATGTAGTCAAACGTTTACGAAAGTAAAGATATAAATAATATCTTATCATTTTATGTCGACCTCCAATGTCTCTTCCCGTTGATTTACAACTAATTCTCATCAGTCAATCAATTAATTAATTCTCATTCATATACATTTTCGGTTTTTTGAGGCAATAATACTTATTTATGTATCACTTAATTTACTCTTTGATTCTGTACAATTTTTTTAATCTGGAACAGTTTATTAGAAATATAACGCTTTTTTGACTTTATAAAACAATAAAACCTCAAAATTTCAATGTTATTTATAGAATCGTAATCTTTATGCATTTGAAAAACAATATATAACATTTTGGACAATGTTTTACAAAACTTGAAACAGCTTAAGGGAAACATTCATCAAATTCATCAAAATCACAAAAGTTAAATAATATTTTTGTTAAATTATAGAAGAAATCTATTTTTTATTGGTTTGAAAGAAATTAATGTCCGCTTTTTATATCAAATTTTTGAACACCTTGAGCTCGTTAAACATGTAATTAAAACTTTAATTGGCATATCTTATAGGAAAAAGCATTATTCAAATATTATTTAATTAAAAAAAACAATAAAGTCTTTGATGAATGAAAAACACATTCGTCATTTAATGTTGTATTAATTCCGAAAAAATAACAATGCAAGTGGAGCCACCTAGAATATCTGCTCCGTTTATGAAAATGTATTTAGTATACGGACTGTCAGGCGATGGTTGGAAAAGTTCAGGTTCAAAGTCTTCAGTCTCGATGACGAACCGTGGAGAGGACGTAAGACATTAATGCGCTGAAAACACAGGTAGAGTCGGACCCGAGACAGACCACCCGAGAAATGGCAGATACATTAGACACCGCTGCCGACGGCTAAACCTCATCTCAATCCGCAGAAGATAATGCTATGCATCTGGTTGAATGTGAAAGGAGTGGTGTACTGGGAACTCTTGAACCCTAACCAAACCGTCACGGTTTGAACTCTATTGTACCCAATTAGATTGCCTGAATGAAAATCTGAAAAGAAATAAGATCATCCCTTGTCAATAGAAAATGTTTCATTCTTCAGCACGATAATGTCTGGCAACATGTTGCAAGAATGACACAGAAAAGATGAAAAAAGATTTTGAATTGAAAGACTGACTTAGGAACAGGAAAGGTGAACATTTGAATATAAATAGAAATACAAAATCATGAATAAAGACTTTGATTTGGAAATTCCGAAACAACTGTTGACCTAAAAGGAAGTTCTACTATTTCAATCACTTCAACTGGACATAAAAACCCTCACGTCTCTTGCATTTTAGCTATCAGAGTTGACCGAACAAAATGCATTCTACTCGTAACAATGAAAGGTTAGAAAAATTCTATCGAACAATAAAATGGAATTAATAATTACAAATTAATGATATCGATGTATCGATGGTTCAGTCTCATTTGCACCTATTAAAGTCTAGATATGTTTAAATCAAAATCACCATCGGTAAATTAGTTTTGTTCCGAAATTATATATAGATGTATCAATAAATTATAAAATGAATTCAGTGCCGAGTTATAGTTCGTTTTCATTAGACCATCGATAGTTATTTTATGGACGGGGAGTTTGATTCTGGTTCCGTTGTTAGTGGGCGTTCTCAAATAAGGTCATATACGGATTGTAAAGATCATTCTGATTGAATGTTATTTTAAATGTACATATGACTTTGATCCGATGTCGCTGAAGATCGATAACAAAGAGGATATATCAAAAGTAATAATTGTTCCAATAAAATTGCTTGATTTCGATAAAGTCACACCAAAGATTAAGAACTTAGTTGATTAAAAACTGTGATGTTGAACTTATAATAATGATTTTAAAATAAAAATCGAAAGTCATTTAGATCCTAAATTTTAGAAAAAATATTTTTATAGTAAAATCATTAGAATCTTTTACGATAAATAATAAATAATTTAAATAATAGAAATCAGCGCAAATATATAAAAATATGACCTGCGGTGACGAGACAATTGCGTAAAGAAAATGGCGTACATAGAAATTGAGTAAGAGACGCTTGTGTAGAGATTATTAAATTATTATTGTTAATGATTATTAAATTATGGAAGGTTTTGAATGAAATGATGACACCTATATACAATACCAATATTTCACAAATTCTCTTTTATTAACAGTTACTTATATTTTCAATATAACAAGCTAAAAATACAAAGAAATATAAAGATTCATAAAACATTTATAGAAAATTATTGATAAAATTAATTTCATTAAAAGTTTTGATAAAATTATTTAGTAAATTATTTGCCAATCTCCTCAGATACTTGAATTTTTCCCCTTCAATATTTTATTCATTGACTTCAATCTGTAATGGTTTAAAGTAAGGGTTAGACTTAAAGTTAGGGTTAGGGTTGAGATTAAGGTTATGAATTAGAACTTTAAGTAATTTAATGATATAAAATAATTCCTTTTTTTAAGTTATAAATTGTCATGTACGCAATTGTCTTTACGCAATTGTCATGGAACCATGACCTGCTTATATGGATTCACTTACTTAATGGAATCAGATTAATTTTATTTTACTGTATTTTTTGTGCAAAAATAATTTTTAATTTAACTTCTAATTATAAATAAAAATATTGTAAATAAAAAAGTAACCCATTTAAAATTAGTAACAACTAAATCTACCTGGCCATAACCTTCATGCGACTTCTTTGAAACATCATCACACATATCAATTCTTTGGTTATTGATGATCTAAAATATAAAATAAATTATCAATTAAAATCAAATAACTCTAATAATAATAATAATTGCCGTTAATTATTAGGAAATAAAATAAATTGTCCATTAATTTTTGATGCTGATAATGATAAAAAGTTTATAAAAAATCTTAATTTACAATGAAGAAATATTGTTGAATCAGTTCGTTGCATCACATCAGTTTCCATCAATTATAAAATGGCATCTTTGGTGATTTAGCACAGACTCGTGCGAACAAGAATCTCCTGGGAACAAATTTGAACAAAAAACTAATTTCTTCTCATATTAAGTTATTTATTGACTTAATTGGTCATTTAAAAATGTCAAATAACTTGAAATAAAATGAAATTTAAGTCACGAAAAGGAATGAGAAAAAATTCTAATTATTTCATTAATTACCTTTTTTGTCGAAAAAAAATATCTTTTTAATTTTATAGAAACTAATAACTTCGATAATTGACTGAAAATATAAATAAATAAATATTTAATATGACGAACTCGTAGATGATAAAGTAGAAAAAAACAAAACTAGGATCTAAGGTTCTTTTAATCATTAAAATTATCTCATATACACTTTTAGAAATATAAATAAAATATATTTTAAAATTTCAATAACAGTAACTTTTACTTTATCAACCATCATATTTAGATCATCGATTATTTTAATAATTAATTGAAAAAATTTATTTTAAATTATCACATCCAATAAAACGATCTGAGAGAATATAAAAAAATTATTCAAAAATAATATAATTCGAATTTATTATTTGATGAGTATATAAAAGGAACATATAATTGCTAAATTTAATAACTTATAAAGTTAATGTACGAATTTTACGTTTTTTCGGCTTATACTTTCAGTAATTAAATTCTGGGAAGGAGGATGTAAAAATTCAAAACTTTTTTTCATATCTATTTTTTTCTTTTTTCAATGTATTCTTTTAGTGATTCAATAGACTTTCACAGCTACTCAATAGAGATAAAAATGTATTTTCAAGTACATTTTTTTGAAAAAGCACTTGAGTAACAGTAACTAAAACATTCTTTTTGATGGCAGCTGTTATGAACCAAGAGATGGAAGCACTACATTCAAAAGGCTACAACTTGACATTAAAACTGAGAAAATTGCATTTAGTCCTCAACTAAAAAATGAGTCGAGAGGTATAAGGAACTTTGTGGATATCAAAACCCTTTATGATACCTTACAACTTCTAAATCTGGCGAAAAAAAACAATGATACCTAATATAAAAAGCTGTAGACAGAAGCTAAAATAACCATGAACGAGTACATGGTTTGAATTGATACCATAATTATGGTTTGTCTTCATTCCTAAACAGGAAAGAACAATGACGTGTTGCATGGACAAATATCAAGTGTCGCGACAATAAAACTGAAACGATTGTACATTATATCAAATATTAAATACTACTGAACTACTTGGAGGTCGTATAATTCGAGCCAATGAATTTCACTTAGTGAAAGAATAACCATCGTTCTGATTAATTCACATTATTTAAAACGGTTCCCATCCGGAAGATTACTAATTGCTATTCATGATGATAAAAGGACGATCAAGATTATACCAGAAAAAACTCGTCATATATGACGGGTGAGCTGAATTTTCGTCTTTGATAGTTATTATTATTATTTATTTTTTATTATTTAATTTATTATTTTATTATTTATTATTATTATTTATTATTTTATTATTTTATTATTATTATTTAATTTTTAAATCGTAATTATATTATAATTTATTATTTATTGTTTCAACTTCTGGGTTGATTTAACAGTCGATCAATTAAGTCGGCTCCCAGCGCCTTTCGGTAAAGGTTCTGTACCGACAGAACCGTCTTAATGTGGGCTATCCAGATTGACCACGTCCTTACATGGTTCGCTATGGTTCCCCCAAATTTCACATTTTGATCATAGCGTAACCGACAAACAAACAAACAATCAAATACACGTTTTAGACAAATAGTATATATATTTGTATACATACATGAACCTTGTTTCTTTAACTAAACCAAATTATCTTCTTTCCAATATTCTTGAAAATTCTATATTGACAAGATATTCTTCACTTGTTTTTTGTTATTATGTATGATTGTATCCCAATTTAACACCAAATGATACGGAAGTATTGAAAAAAAAACAATTGTTTTTCAAGACATTTATGATAAACAAAAACTTTAATTTAAAAATTTTACCTTCTTTCAACAAATCATCCTTAAAATTTTGTTAAAAGAAGATTATTAACAATATATCAGATTACCATTTTTATAAATATTAAAATACAAAAATTTAATAAAAACCTAAACAAAAGAATTTAAAAAGCGAATATAAAAAAAGGAATGTTGGATATCTATCCTAAGGCTACAGGTTTAGTTTGAGAGATAAAATATTTTGAAAAAATCATAATTTTGATAGATTTATTTAACTTGACAAGAAATTATATAAGTTTCTAGTTTAGTGCTTCTTTTATTTATGAGTATTTTTATTTATTTATTGATTTTAAAAGAAAGAAAAGTTCAAAAGTGACGGATAATATTGATCTAAGTATAGAAAGTCCTTTAAATTAGTTTTGAATAATTTATGTGATATAAATGATAAAAAATTAAAAATTGAATTTAAAAAAATATATATAATAAATGTTATTTGGGAATATCAGATATTCTGATAAAATTATTTTCATACAAAAATGTCACATGATAATAAAATACGACTATAATCATAATAATATTATATAAATAAAATTTGGATTATAATTATATTTAAAAATAATTAATTCAGTTAATAAAAATGTCAGTTGCAGACAAATCGATTGTCAAAAAGTGCTCCTTTAATTTTCTTTTATAAATCCACATTTTCTTTTGATCTTAAGACTGATCGGAAAATGCTATGAATTAAATTTATAAAAATAATAATAATTTTAAATTAATATATCGAATATTTTCCAAAAAAACTGGATAAGTGTTTTAAAAAATTATATTGCAAAGGATCCTGCTTCCATACTATATTTTGATTATAAAATTTATTACTATAAATTTTAAACATTGAAAAAATAAAACTCTGTACAAATAATATGATTTTTTAGATAATTTGTTGAGATTGTGTGACCCTTTCCAAATCTCTAAACAAAATCAAATGTCGATTTTATAAAACAAGCTGTTATTTAATAGCACTATGAATGTCTTCATGAAAATAATTCTACTTGTTAATTATTTTTATGGTCCCTAAAGCATTGCATTTAGGTAATGTCCAGAGCGACCCTGATGGCATTTTAAAATTTAATGGGGCAGTAATAAATTTTGCTTCAAGCCGATATCTGCAGCGGATCTCCCAGGTGAGCAGCTACTAATACTAAAACAATCTAGGTAAGAAGAGTCAACAAAGTATATCCATACCTGCGGTAAATAATGGTCTTTATTGATGAAATGGTATTTGAGCTTTCTTCAGTAAATGGTGGGATCAACTATGACTTATTGTTTTGTTACTTGTAAAGTTTGTTTTTGAAGCTTTTTCTGGTTGATTGATTGGCAAATTTAGCTAGATAGCTTCTTTTTGTCATCGTTGTTATATAATTAAGTATCCACCTAGAACTGGCACGGACTAGAGTAATCCAACAGTCTAAATAACACAAATGATTATGACGGCTGGTGACTGACTTTGACGCAATGTGATTTCTACTCAGTATCATGAATTTTAATGGCAAGAAATTCGATTACTCGAGTACCTATGACTCTTTTAGGCTAGTCAAATGCCTCGTCATCTAATTAGTGACGTTGATATGTAAGTGGCCGAAAAGGAAAGATTTCAATACTTCATGAAGTTTTAATTTTATGTATTAATACACTTTCTAAAATATTTTAAATCTATATTTTATTTCAAAAAAGTTCATCTAATAAATATTTATCCTTGGAAGGGCTACATATTTTATGCATAAAAGGGAACTCGTTATCAATTCTTTACTGGATTTAAAAGTGATATTCTCCACTAACAAACTTTTGTGATTGAGTAAGTATAGTTTATTGCTAAATTGTCCTAAATGAAATAGAACAATATATAATTTCTGACATATGTTCTGTTTCTTTTACTGGGTGATTTTCAATTTTTACAATTTTTTTTACTTTATCCTTTTTAAAAAGATACTTTTCATTTCTCCTACTAAAAAGAAATACCTTTTTCAATGATTTAATTATATACAATTTTACTACACTTATGTTTGTTTTTTTTATTTATTTAATAAAAATCTTGCAGACGATTTTTGACTAGCTTCCCGTAGTCTGATTGAGCTGAATATAGCACAGTTGTGTACTTTCTGTGATAATTCATGAATCATTTAAAACATTTATTAACTAAATTATTAATTAATCGTTTCTTTTTCGCAAATTACGATTATTACGAAAATTTGTAAATTAAATATCCTTTAAAATTTGTAATGAAAATTTATTTTTTCTCTCATATTTTTTTGGAATTTTGGATATTTTTCGTAATATATATATATACATTTTTGTATTCCTTAGTAATTATACTTATTAGACACTATCTTTGTCATGTGGTTTTTCAAAAATATTAATTTTCTGAACGTGGGAATCCCACCGTTTTTCTTAGTTTTCGCATTGGGAAAATACTTCATGCTGATATTAGGTGTGGAAACAGTACTCCAAAGACTATACTATCCAAATTAACAATTGGAACCGAAATATTCTGTTGAAAACTTAAGAAAATGTGTCCCTTAACCGACAGGTCATTCTTTCACCTGTAACGGCTCTATAAGATAACACAATTTGGTTGTGGATCTGAAATTTCAAAACAGAAAAGATCAAATTATTGAAAATTATGATTGATTCAGAGTTGAAATCCACAAATCACGACAGTACTACCGATTTCGAAATCTCATTTTAAATAAGACTCCAAACTGCAAAAAACTGCAGAATTCTGTCCAGGTAAATTTGAGGCTCTCGCCCACCGCAGAATCAATAACTATACAAAATGTGGCTTATAGAAATGTACTTTTTATATTTTACTTGTTATTTATTTAATTCTGTCATTATTATCATCTTATCTTTAAATCTAATGAACTACTATTAAATACATATTATATTTGTATATCATATTTATTAGAAGTAATATTGCGTGAGGAATATTTTAAATTGTGTATGAGTGTGGAATGTTGATTTGATAATCTCTTAAATTGAAATTGTGATTCTCCAACCAATTTGAAAAATTGGCACTTATTTGTATGTGGGATAATTGATCATGCAAACAGAATTGACATTGTTAAAATTAATGAAAATTTAAAAATCTCGATAAAAAATAATTTTAAAAAGAAATGAGTTAGAGTAACTTTTAAATATAAGTTTTCTTTTTCAGAAATTTAAATGAACATAATTAGTGTTTAAATTAAAGACATTATAGAGGTTTGAATTAATTTTACAATTATTTTTAATTAGACTTTATAATTTAATGAAATTTTTTACAAATAAATTCAAATATAAACTATTTAAGATTTTGTATTATAATAATTGTATTTAAACATATTTTTATATAGTGACTTTTAAAGGAAGTTTAAACAAAATAATTTTCAAGTTAAAAACGCAAAATTGATTAATTTTATAAAGAATAACTAAATATTTTAAAATTAAATAAATAATAAATATTTTTGAAAAATAAGGAAATTTTTTCGAATAATCATTATTAAAAAATTCAGAAATAAAACTAATTAGAATGATGGCGAATTGTGAAGGATCTTTTGATAGTCATTACGGAGATGACTCTAAATGTAATGATAATTAATATTTTAATACTAATAGTGTCTGGAGAAAGGAAGGAGAATGACCAAAAAAAGACCAAAGAGACAATGGATAGACGATTTAAAATAATGGAGTGGATTGAGTATTGGATGTCAGAGAAAAAAAGGCTTCAAATAGAGAGATGTGGCGAAGGCTTGTGCAAAATTGGGTGCACCCACGGCCGTTGGCTAAGGTCAAAAAGAAAGAAGAAAGATGAAAGAAGTGACTGTGCTCTTAGCAATAATAAAGCTCGTAGTAAATTACCAATTAATTCTTTATTATTATATAGATCACGAAATCATAAAAGATAAAGCTTAAATATAAAAATTAAAATCCAAAATGTTTTATTAAAATAATAAAATGTTTATTAAGTTAATTTGCCAAAAAATATCTCTTTTAGACTTTGTATTTTTTTTTGAAAAATTATTTCAACCGGATTTATTTTCATTATTCCCTAATAAAATAAATGGAAATAGGAAAATAATACTTTAAACTCATTAAATTATGATTCAGAGTTGTGAAACTTTATTTGTTTGAAAGAACAAAAAATAATGTTTTTTTTCAGTAAAAAAATCAAAAAATCGGAAATAGAATATTAAAAAAATAAAAAAAAACAAATGTTGATTTATCCGAATCAAACTATTTTCAACTCGATTATCTTATAAAATTTAATAAAATATAAATACTTTATTTTGATATATAAATAAATTTGTCATTGTTATTTTTATTATTAATTTTTATTTTCCACAAGAAATACGTAGAAAGAATTTTTCTAAAGTTCTCTGAAAAATTTATATCCGAAAGATTTTTCCAAATGATCAAAACTATCTTATCCAAATTAATTCTGTTTATTGTTAGGAAAGTGTTTTGTCGATTGAAGATGAATAATTATAAAGTAAAGTTTTAATGTAAAAAATATTGTGATAATTTAAAAAATCTTTTTGTCATGATTTTAGACTTAATTTTGTCACTAAAAAAGGAAAGTGACATAAAATTTCATTTTTATAACGAAACCCGAGTAACTCAAAGTTTGTTTTGTACATAATATGATTCATAGTCCAAGGTTTAGCTTCAGCTATTCCATTTTTACGACTGCAAACCATTGCTCTACAGAGCCTTCAAAAAAATTAAAACTTATGTTAATACAAACGATATAACAACATATTAAGACCTATTGAGATTTTATTATGATCATTAAATCCTGTTGTAATGTCCGATTGCAGAACAATCTACTCACCTTAATTTACAAAGGTAATGTAATGAAAGTTTAACAAAAATGAAGTAGAAAAGTATCAATGATTACATTTGCTATGCAAAAAGGAAAATAGAAAGTAAAATGAAAATAATTTTTTTATATTTTTTAAGTCTGGAGAAAACTATTTATTGAACACAAAAATCATTTCAAAATATATTTAAAAGGACAATATCGTCGTTGGTTGAGACATTGTTGTGTTTAAATATTTATATTAAGGCGGAGTGCTCTAATTAAAACTGCTTCCCACGACACTCTCCAATAAAGGCTCATCTTTAGCACCAACATTAGATTTTGTATTTTTTTCAACGAATGAACTCTTAATATATAAAATAAAAGCTGACGACATATTTTGAAATTTTTAAACACATTTCCATTTAAAATTTTATGAATTACTTACTTCAAAATTTTGTTTATAAAACTTGTCAAAATATTGCACAATTATGAATGAGGAATTTATAGAAAACAAACTAATAGCAGTTTATATACTTCAACGAAAGGTTTTTTAACTTAAATATAAAAGAAACATGATAAAATGTTTAATTTATCTTTCTTAGTCTTTGTCTTCAACTTTGAGGAAACCAGTTGGAGGTTTTTATTAACCAAGTTCGTGGTTACATTAGAATGGTTATTCTAAATACGTTTTTCGAAAAATTACGAAAGAAAACAGTAAAACGATATTTCCAAAAGATAATTCAAAATTTCTGAACATCATTTGACTGCTCCAATTAAAAATCTTAAGTGTCAATAGATGCTAATTTTTTTTGTATTTTAAAGATTATTATAAAATATTAATATATAAATTAACGTAATCAAAAAATAAATTCAATTTTAATTAATGTTTTAATAAATGAGATATCAGTATTATAATCCAGTATTTTTATGTATAATAAATCTGGTCAAGAAAAAAAACAAAAGAAAAGTTCCTCAAGAAAAATTGTTTAAATAATTTTTATTGTTATAGAAATAAAATTTGGTGTTAATGAATTATAATTTTGATCAAGAACCCAACATGGTGTTAAAAGAACATTAATTGAGTTTTCATTACATTTATTTGCATCACAATTTGAATTGTTACTAGAACAATTCTCCGTAAAACTTGCGTAGCTCGTCATCGTTCTTCATTGATTATTTTAAAATAATTTTCTTTAACTTTAATTACAATTTAATTATTACAAAAATAATTTATACTTTAAATTAAAAATAAATTTTATTTATTTTTAGAAAATTATTATTAAAATATTATTTATGAAATATTAATTTAATTTTAAAATTGGTTATTTAAATTTTAATAATTGATTAAATAATCCGAAAAGAGGGTAAAATAACATTAATGAATATTGGAAAAAAATGTTAATGTGATATTAAAGTGGATAATTTCAATATTGTGTACGCATTTTGTTAGAAATTTGGAGAGGGTCGTGTGAAATATTGTTAATAAAGTGGTGACCCGACAAAATCGCCGACGACAAAAGCGCCCACCTTTTGAAATTTTTGTGGGAATTTTTGTTTAAATTCTTAACAAAAAGTATCATTATTTCTACTATTATTATATTTTTTAAATCCGAAATATTATAGGACTTATTAAATTTTTATAAAAAATTTTTTGTAAATCTTATGTTATTTGGGATTTAAACAATATAATGATAGTATAAATAATAGTACACGACAAAAGTACCCAAAGATTTGTAAAATTGTAACAATAACAAATGCAATAAAATTTTACAAATAAGAGTAATAAAATGAAAAAAAGTTAAAAAAAATAACACATTATAATATATATACAGATTATATGACAATCGTTTTAGATAATTTATAATATCATTTTGATTATAATTTTCTGTTAATACTTTTATCTCTGCTTAAGCTTACATATTTGTTTTTCGAAGCTTCTGGTTGTCGAAATCTGGGTTGAAAACGTTCATATTCTATTTTGTTCATATTCGATTTTGTTCTTTTTAGCGCAATTTCCATACTGACAATTGCGAATATTAATTGGTTATTTCTGTGTGGATGGATGGATGGATGTGTGTCCGCAGCTTTAAGTCGTATCTCCTCCTCAACGAAGCAATATCGAGGGCTAGTTCCAAAAGCAAATATGTTAAGCA
>MQRK01128645.1:0-12262 GCA_001938485.1 Girardia tigrina
AACAATATGGATGAAAATAACTATATAGATAAAATAATTCCATGGACAGTGCGTATTTATGCACCAAAATGAAATAAACGGAATATATAAAGTATAACCGCGGAAAATGCAAAAATTTACCGCGGATTCCGTGAAAATGTGCCGTGGATTCCACTAACATTTACCGTGGAAATGTCGTGTCATCATTTACATTTTATCGCATATATATTGAATCAAAGAAATAACTTAAATTTCCAACACAAAATATCATTAAGATTCACAAAACACTCTTTTTCAATTTGAACAAAAATATTTGTTTCAAATAAAAATTCAGTTTGTAATTAGAGATTAAAATAATAGTGGCAGTAAAAAACTCGTCTTTCGAATGAAAGCTTTTATTCTTAAAAGTTGCAGAATAATAACAGAACTCATCCTTCGATTCGTAAAAAAATCTTTTAAAAAAATTTTGTTTCGTTTAAAATCACCAAAATTTTAAAAGTAATTTTGACTAAATTCGTTTACAATTTCAACCAAAATTCGTAAGAGTTATTTCGACAATATTTTCATAACAATTTCATTCAATCGAAAATAAAATTTAAAAATAAAATAATGATTTTTTAATCACTAACTAATTCCACACGTCACGAAGCTTTCTCTGATTGATCAACCAATCAGAAGAAGTATGCATTCATTCACTGAGTCATCGGCAACAACAAAAAATATTGGCAAAGAAATAACTGATTTACAATCAAATTTAAAATTTTTTTAAATTATAAAAATTTAATTATTTATCTTTTTTTAAAATTTATTCATTATTCAATTGTTAATTTGATTTTTTAATTATACCTTATTATATATCGTATTTTTATATATAAGCGGCAAAACAGGAAGAATCAGCGATGAAAGATCTGTAAAACCTCATTAACCCGTTGACTACCGGACACCCGTATATGGGTTTACGGCTTATAACTTTTGAACGAAGAGAAATTTTTTAATGCGGTGTTTTTCTAAATATTACTCTAGTCCAACTCTATTTAATTTATTGCATCAAAACAAAACTGGATCATGCGGAACAGTGAGATAAAATCGTAAAGGATGGCCAAAATTCACTGGAAAATCACGAAAAGGAGATCTTCATTGGTTTTAGTCTTCAGCTCTTCTAGCAAAGAAATGGAAAGACAAACGAGATGTTTACATGTTATTGATTGTAAATAGTACAAATTTCTTGAACAGTGGAAAAATTGATAGATCAAACGGAACAGAAATTATGAAACCCGCTCTAGTCATGGAATATTCGCAAAAAATGGGAGCTGTTGAGGAAACTGACATGTTGATATCATTCTCTGCTTCAATTAGGAAAACTTTGAAATTGTAAAAAAAAGTTATTCTTTCATATGATGCATATGGCGATATTCAATTCGTATAAGGTATACAGAATGAAGCAGAATGCTAAAGACTTACAGCTTGCTCATTTCAAATTGCTTTTGGTTAGAGAAATACTTCAGATATATGGTCCTTCAGAAAGAAATAGAGTTGGTAGACCTTCTAATGCTCCTACACCTTTGAGATTAGTTTCTCGTCACTTTCCCGAAAATGTTCCACAAGATCCAAAGAGTAGAGAACGAAGTAGAAGAAATTGTATTGTTTGTAGTGCGAAACAAATTCGACAACGAAGTTATTTGATGTACCTTGACTGTAATGTGCCATTGTGCATACCAAATTGTTTCCGAATTTACCACACTAAGCTTCATTTTGATGTAGATGAGTGATAAAAACAATTTTAATCAGTAAAATATAATAATACTGCAATATTCATTGAAAACTCTTGTTTGTAGCTCAAAAAACTCATTTTTGTAACTCTTACACAATAAATATTTCGAAGTCCTTTTTAAAATTTTTTCATGCTGAATTACCTTTGTTACGTCTAAAACTTCAATAAAATTAACATATCTCCAAAAAAATTCTGTAGTCAACGGGTTAATAATCATAAAACAATGAAGTTTCTAATATAACTGACTTATCTTTGAGCAGGAGGATATTAGAAATATAAAAATGATAACAAAGATACATAATTTTGATTTCAAATTCCGAAACAGAAGTATTTACGATTAGATATAAAATGTCTAAAAATTTTCAAAAATAAAAATTTTAATCTTTATTTAGCAAAAATGAAAAATATTAACATGATTTATAATATTGTAACAAATATTAATTTATTAAAGGTGCTTCAATACAAAGATATCCATTATTAAAAATTGCACTCAACGAAAGAGGATCCACTCTGTCAGGCATTTTTATTTCTTTTGAAAATTCTCTGTAGTTAGTTCTGGAATCAGACTTTTCTTCGTGCCTAGCTTTTATGAAGATTTTGTCATCTTTTGTCTTGATAGTGATATCTTGAGGATTATAATGATTGCCTATATGTACATTTACTTTATATTTTTCATTAAAAGACGGGCTATTCAGCAGGGAACTACTTGATGAGGAACTAACTAAACTCTGGCTTCTATGAGAATTTGAATATGGTAAGGTAACATTTGAGTTTCTTCTTTGATCATACGACGAATCTAAAATTCCGTCTAAAATTAAAATATTATCTGTAGAAATTGTACATGTGATTGAATCAGAAATGATATTTGGAGGAAGGTTAAACTTTTTCGTGAATTCTTTTAAAGTTGAACATTTGGGGCTCATTTCTTCTCTAATTTCTACACTTATAATTAAGGATGTATCTTTTACAAAAACTTTAATTTTATCCGGGTCAATCACGTCCTTTACGTCAAATTTAGCTGTAAAATGCATGTGTCCATCTATACCTTTAGCTATTTGACTAAGAAACTGTCGGAAAATATTTTCTGAATCAAAAGAAGACAAATTTTTACTGATGATATTTGAGAAATTATTTTCGGAATATTTATCCAGGAAGTTATTGCTACTAAAACTTTGTAGTAAGTGATCATCAATTTTCAATTTTTGTTTAAATTTATCGATCCCCGGATCCAAGGATGGACATGAAAATTTGGAGTAGTCGGAGAACAGATTTGAGTCGGCTATAGTTCTTGCTTCAATATCGCCCTTATTGATTGGAACTTGCATTTCAGAACGGAAGACAGACATCTTCTGAAATAAATAGTAATGTCTCAAATTTGTCTTTTTAAGTCTATAATAAATGAATAAAAATATATAATTGAAATATATCCGTCACATGTTCCTTATGATAGTCTTTCTAACCGTTATTTAAAAAGTATTGAGATAAACAAGTGAGCCAATAAATAAATTTAAATAAAATTGTTAAGTTGCCAAATAATTTTGAAGTCAACTAAAGTCTATCAATTTCGACGGTTTAGTCGACATTAAGAATTATTCTGAGAGTGGCATGTGAAGCAATATATATATAAGATTTTTGGATGTTAAAATTAATGTTAAGACTATATTCCGTACAACTTTGTTTGGAGTTTTTAAATGATGTACTGATGATGTAATGATTACATAACCACTACCTTCACGATATTAGGGACTTTCGTTTTTTAAAAATAATCATGTTCTGACGATGACTGTTACACAGTCGAACTTAACAATTTTTAGTTGGATTCAACATTTTTTAAATAAATAAATATTTATAATAAATAATGCATATTTAAATTTAGTATACCTATTTACATAAGTGTTCTGTGTGCTGAATATTGTTTAAAAGTAGCGCCTTTTTCACCAAAAAATAGAAACATTTAAATAGAAACAGTTATTCGGATTTCTTGATTTCGGGCTAAACCGAAAATCGGCTAATCCGAAAGCTTTTTTGTGTATTTTGGGTGTTCTGATTAGCCGGGATAGACTCAGCGGTGAAATTTTTAACAAAGAGCTCGTTCATTTTTTTCTCGCGAATCGTATGAACTAGTACTCTAACAATGTATCATTGCAACTGACATATAAAAAAAACAAAATCATGGTTTAATAATCGTTTAAATGGTTTATTTCAAACAAAACAAAATATAAATTAATAATGAATACAACAAATAATATGTGCAATATAATAAAACAAAGAAAAAAATATGACATTTGTAAAAAAAAGAACTTAAAAGTACTACTACAAGAATATTGACAAGTTGTCAATGACAACTTATGTCAGAAGCCGCCATACTGTATTTTCTTCCTGCTTCACGTCTTTTGATTTTTTAGGTTTATCCAAAGCCGAGTGAGGATTTTTCAAAAACGATTTAACATACGAATTAGGGTTAAATTCCTCCAAAAATTTTCCCTTTAAGCCGGTCTTCATAAAATTGGAAACATGTTTAATAGTTAGAGAAGATCTTTTCGTTGTAACGATATTATTCATCGAACTAAAAGCTCGTTCAGCTTCAGTGCTGCTAACTGCGATTTTTTTCCATAATGATCTTGGCTTTTTTCACGTTGTCGGGAATTTCGATTTGAAATTTTCCAGTCATTGCGTTTTATACCAAATCTCTAAAGTCGTTTATTTTAATTTCATTTTTCAAAATAAAATTCAAACTTCTTATTCTCTTTTCTCCTACTGGTCATGGACACGTAACTTCTTCCACATTCCATGTTTCAAGATAACATACATTAAATATGTTTTTCAATTGTTCATCTTCTAAATCTTCATAATTTTCATCTTTAAGTTTAAAGTTGCTTTGTTGCATTAATCTACTCTTTAAAGACATCACAAGTGAGTTTAGTAATTTCTCTCGCGGTAATTTATGAAATTTGATATAACATTCAATTGTAATTCCTTAAATTTTTTTTGATTTTAACATGGAATCAATTTTAGATTCTAAACAACCAGAAGAATTTTGTAAATTATTAATTACATTGATTGTTCGCATTATCAAGGAATTAACTCTTACAATGCTTATATTACGACTTTGTAGACCTTCTGAGAGGTAAGATAATTCCTCCAGGATATCGATCATTAATGCTAGATCTTTTAAAAATTCTAAATTTAAAAGTCGGTTTAAAAGCCTTTATAACTGTTATTCACTGCATAAAGTCGTGTAATTCCTCCATACAGCAAAAGTTGCTCTTAAACTGTATACTGCCCATCTTGGTCCAAATACACGGTCGATCTTTAAAATTTCGACACCAAGTTTTTTAGAAATAATAACTAATTCTCGTTTATTTTTAGGCGATTGATGATAAAAAGAATATAATTTATCTATAAATATTTCAAAATGATTCATTTCTTTAATGTTTTTTATCGTATCGTCTAAAGCTAATTTCAAACGATAAGATATGCAATGCCGAATCACAATGTTCGGATATGTTTCGAGAAGTTTGATAGCAACACCTGATTTGTCTCCTAATATGACACTTGCTCCATCAGAACAAAATGCAATGAGATAATTTTCAAATAGTTCATCGTAAATCTATATGCATTTAAAATATTAATTATAGTAGCATATATACATTTGGTGGTGGTATTTTCTAACTCTACAAGATCGAGAAAAATCATACATGGTTCAGTTAGCTCAATTTGTAAGTAAACGATTAAAATACTTGTTTTTGATAATGTTGTCGATTCATCAACTATGATAGCAATTTTACAATTTTTCTATTATTTTAGAGAATATTTCCAATTTTATTTGTTTTTGAAATGTGTTCGGCTTATTTTAATTCCTGAGAATCTAGAATGCAACGATAATCCAAGATCAATATCATTTTTCATCTGAAGCTCTATTAAATCGGGTAAATCAGACATCGGTCGTTTTCTCTTCATCAGACTACAGACTGAATTAAAATTTTTTGAAGTTATCCAAATTTCTTTTTCATTTATTTTATCAATTAAATTTGGTAATATTTATTTCTTACATTCTTCGCTTATTTTTATGATTTTATTTTGAGCAAATGATTTGTTATGCTTAGATAACTTTTTGCGCAAACACGCAGTTCTTGAATCTTTAGTGTTTCCCTTCGGTTCCACATTCATTTCTATCCATTCCTTTGATGCGTGGCAATGTTTTTCTCTTTCAACATCCAAGTTTTTATATTCAGAGCAAATAAGACATCCCATTTTACCATTTTTAATTTCTAAACACTTGTATTGCATTTTAAAATACGATGCTTACTTCTCGCTCCAACAATCAGGTAAATTATTTTCATTTTCTTCTTCAGCTTGTATCACATTAATTGAATCAATGTGCGTATTATTGTTAAACTCATTCTCAACTTCAATGGTATCATTTTTCTTTCTTTTTTCTTCTCCAAAGAAATTTGATAAATTTTACTGTCTTTTAATTTTTTATGAGTAAAAATGTTTGTAGAATTATTAAAACAAATCTGCAAATAATAGTTTTAAATATTAATGCTCTAAGTTTACTGTTGTTTATTACATATATAATAGAACGAAAGTTTGATCTATAGTCTAATAATAATTCTTTAATATTCTTAATATTCTTTATTAGTTTCCAAGTGGTTTAAATTCATTTTTAATCATTAATTTATTGATTTTTTAAAATTCTAGAATACATATTCCATATGAATGTTTTTGATTCAAATTGATCCAAAGAACTGTTTCGTCATAACCATATTTACATTTTACTATTTCATAACAATGTATATTCAAGTTCATAAAAAATTTTTTTAATAAAAAACTACAAATGTATGTAATGAAAATGGTTTCAAGGTTGAAAATGGTTATTTTCATTTTGAAAAAAAATGCAAGTAGTTATCGAAAATAACAAGGGGTTCGCAAATCATAGAACCATTTAACAAAGGTTTCGCGTGAGCCCCGTAAGTCTCTTATAGCTCACCCCTGAGCAGACTGTATTAATTTTAATTTCAGTCATTTTCTATTGATCAGAAGAGACAATTTTATTTATTAATACTTTATAAGTTACAAAATTATTTTGAAAAAAAACATCTGTAAATTCTAGTATATCTTCCTTCTAATATTATTTAAAAATTTCGCTGACATAAAATTTTAAATTTAGATAAAAAGGAAGGCAAACGTCACAAAACAAAATAATTATATTAATGATAATATAAATAACGAAAAAATAAATATTTCATTAGTAATAAAATTGGATTAATCATCGGTTGCCACATCACAAGCAGAAGGAATCATGCAGCAATTACAAGAATTGCATCAATAGGAAATGATATTAGGATTTTATTTCAATCAAATGGGAGACGTTCGCAGGGAAAAGAACATTTATGAGTGGTATAACTACATAATTGTATGATATATCATAGAAAATTCCACCATTATTACTCTTATTTTCGGAGTGTTGTATAATATATAATAAAACTGGATCAACGAAAATAAATTTATTCGAATTCAAAACACACGCGTGTCACTCCAATTCAAACAAAAGTGAATATAATTGTCATTCATATATACAATTTACTACACGACACATTATTGAAATGCTCATCGTTTACCATATAATAAGTTTGTTTTGATTAATCACTTTAAAATTAGGTATTAACACAACAAAATAAAGATATAATTTCAAATCACAAATGGAAGAAATTTCCGATTAAATATGCAATTTTATTACTAATGACATTTATTTTTTTGTTATTTATATTATCATTAATATAATCAATGGGTCTAGTGATGTTTGCCTTCGTTTTTATCTAAATTTAAATTTTATATCGACTGAATTTTAAAATAATATTAGAAAGAAAATTTACTAAAATTTTCAGATTCTATTTGAAACGGATTAAAAAAATTAATCATAAATTTGAACATTATAAACGATATTTTATTTAGGCTTAGAACTGAAAATCAACATTAACAAAAATAAGTTTCTAAACTTAAATGGAGTTATCACGCCGGTATTGAGTGATGCTCAAGTTTTTGTTACTTGGGATCCATGATCTCCTCTACTAGAAAAATGGATTATAATTTAAAGATAAGAATAAAGAAAAAAACAAAAAAGATCAGGACTTCATAACAGTATTGAGGAGCCGCAACCTTACTCTCAGAAACAAACTAAAGATTGTGTCACGCCTGTATATTCTCCGTAGTTTATCATGAATGTGAAAACTGAAGAACTACGAGGAAGAACATCAAGTAACAACAGGCGCTTCACAACAATCAGAAAATAGAAGAGATCCGTGTGGGCATATCAAACATTGGACTTCTACCACCAATAGATATTATTTCCAGCAGACTCTTGCAAACGTAAGATTGAAGCAAAAGAAGATTTTGAGAACATCAAACAAATCAGGAGGGTGGCAATACCAATGGGGAAATGATCAGGGGAGGAAGAAGCAATCCATCTACGAATGTCTTCAAATAGATATACAGTGGCTTTTCGGGGATAGTGTGGTCTACAATCGCTTCATGAATCACATCATACACAGAGACTCCACTGTAGATTATGAAACTCATGTTAACTTCATAATCAGATTAAGCCTGGTTCATCAAACAAAACAGATATATCAAAACTATTAAAGAAGAGAAAGAAGCTTCTACAATGGCCAAAAAAGGGATGTTACAAGGAGTTTACAGAGCAAAAAGAGTTTAATAGACATGTCAGGAAATTCCATAAAGCAGTGGTCATCCAAGCACAGACAGAAACAACCACATAGTTTAATGGAAAAGAAAACTCACAACTTTTCAAATGTCCCTGTTGTAAAAAGATTTTTAAAACAAAGGGGTGGCTAACGAGACTACTCAATAAAGATCTCAAACTGGACGGAGCCGAAATTGTCAGAATCTTATCGAATCAATCGGAGTAAATCAATTAGTCGAGTGAGACAATTGAGGAAGCCAACCAAAAAACCCGAGATATTCCAGAAACTTTAAGTCATTTAGTACCGGAATCTCAGACTATCGCGAAAGTGGGTGGGGAAATAATAATCAGTGATCTTTATTTTGGGATCACAGACTTATCCTATAGAGGAGAGTTCAGATGTCCCTTTCACGGCTATATAAAGTCCAAAGATAAAGCCAAAGGCATATCAAACTATGAAAATGCAATCTATGAGTGGTCTTTTCTTACAAAAAAAGCTGAAAAGATTTCGGAGACCGAAGCTATACTACACCATATCTGGTTTATTGGAGGTTAATATGTACTCTTTAGTTTAGGTAACCCCCATAATGAACTTAGAAGTCAATACCATTGAAGAGATGAGAGAACATTACGGTTTACATCAAAAATGAGCTTTGAGATTTGAGAAATAATTTAAATTTAGTATGTTGAAATTGGTATGTTGAATTTTGTATGTTGAGTTAGTATTTGTAAATGTGTTTCTTCCACCCATATGGAAAATTGGTATTTTGGATGTTCGCAATGAATAGTCATTAGATTATAGTTTGCATTTTAAATTACAACATAAGATATTAAAAAATTTTTTTAAATATTAAATTGTTTAAAATTTGACTATTAAAAATTTTGATAATGTAAATAATTTTTAACTTATTTCGAATTGATTAAATAAATGTTTTTCTTTAAACAAAATCATTTTAAAATTAAATTAATTTTTAGATGAAATTAATGACCAAATTAAAAGTAGAATTTTTAAAATAAAATCTGAAAATAATTTAAAATGAAAATTTGTTCGAATAATTGTTTGTTAAAAAGACATTTACAAAAATTTATCAATTTAGCAGGATGTCAAACTACGAAAGCTTTGCTAACATTGTAAGAATTGTCCAAAAGACAATTCAAACTGTGATGAAAATAAATGTTTGGAAAACTATATTGGTGTTTTTAATAAAAAGACTACATGGTAGAACTGAGATGTATCTCTACATAATCGATACAACCGATAAGCTAACCGATACAACATGATGCACCATACATAAATGTAGCTGTGACAGCTTTATCTATCCTCAAAAATTCTAAATATCTTTGCATTATGAAAACTCATTGTAGTGTTTACTAAATCGTATCAGCAGCAGCAACCAATTAAGAGTTTTTTTCCAAGTGATATTTAATTTAATTTTTTTAATTTTTAATTATTAAAAAAATGCCTTAATTGGATTTGCGACCCCTGAAATTTTTGAGCTGAGAAAAATCCAGACATACATTGGAAAATTTTTAATATAATTAAAAATAAAATTTTGATTTAAAAAAATTATTATCGAAAACTGTGAAAAAAATTATTATCGAAAACTGTAAAAAAATTATTATCGAAAAACTTATTTTGACCGATATTCTCGGAGTTCCGAGAAATAATTTGCTTAATTCGATTAATAACGCTTTTATCGATAAAATCAAATTGAAATTATCGAACAGTCGGAGTCTGCGAGTGACACGTTTGAGCGGAGCGGACGTAATGATTTACTTGACCGATATTGGTGACACTGGTCACATCACTCATGATATTAGAGCTATACATTAAAATCAAGGATCAGATCCCTTGAAGCATTTCCAAGAAAATAGATTAGTTTTTAGAAAGTTTGATACTATTGAGTGGTATATGTTTTAAAAGCTATAGTCATATAAGAATTTAATTTAATTTACATATAATAACTTAAAGGTTATTTTATTTTGTGTTAAATATCATTTGAGTTGTATGGGCCTAATTTTTACGCCAGATATGTCTCATCCAACTCTAGACTCATCTTTCGATACAAAAATTAAAATAATGGTATAAACAGGTCAAGCATTATATAAAATAAAAAAATTTTCAGACATAAAATTTTTTGCTAAGAATAAAACAAAACTTAAAATAACACAACATTACTTTTTTCCTCAAAAATTTGATTGGAAATTTTTATATTCTCATCATTTTTACAACTAAAATAATAAAATATAATTTATATTTTATATTTTAATATTTCTATCGACATTTTAATCTTTATTTATTAATTAATGAAGTATACTTGACATTATTATAAATCAATTGACTGGTAAATATTACACAAACGTTTTCAAATGTCCAAATGTACTAAATAGGGACCACATGTACTAAAACTCTGTCTTGTAATTTCTGATTATCTTTTACCAATATGCTGTAATTTTATTATTTATGTCGGTTCAGTTTTGTATTTTTGTATATTTCTGATTCTTACAACCAAAACAGATTGAATATTCAGCTTACATTCTGGAGACCAGAAGTACATTCTCCAAAAATCTCAATATAATATAATAAATATAATTATTTTTTTAAATACAAATTGATCATATTTTTATTTCTAAATAAATATTACAATACTTAAAAAAGGACTCGTCATGTATGACGAGAAAGCTAAATTTTTTATATTTGAAAGTTTCTTTAATTCATAAATTTTTAAAATTTTAAAATTTATCGTTGAATCTCTTTAGAATTTTCTTTCTGGAATTTTCTATATCGAAGTTATAATTAGAAAATACAAGTGAAAGTGATAGAAATCGTGATTTATCAAGTAAATTAATATTTTATTAGCATTTTCTTAAAAATTGTCAAAAAATTCCTTGTATAAATCATTTAAATTGGCACTATTTGAAATCGGAGTTTATTTAAAAATCTGTTAACCAGCACGGTTTTCGATCGATTCCATCGGCTTCGGGGAGTCTTTCAACGAAGGCGCTGCACCGACAGAACCGTCTCGATGCTGGTTTTCCAGATAAATGACATCCTTATGTGGAGTCACTCCGGTTCCTCCGCCATTTTGCATTTTGATCATCGGGTGACCGTCAAATAAACATATAAACAAACAAAAATTTTAGAAAAATATATTATATATTATTAGGTTGTCAAGTATGAAATTTGTTGGCATGATTACAATAAATTCAATTACTTATAATTTGAGAATGACATAACATTTTGTTGCTTAGTTGTTTGATTTAATAGCTAGATATTTTGTCTATTGAACACGTCAATAAAAATTAAATAAAATTATTGGTAACTGTTTTAATAATCAGTATTGTAAAAAATGGAAAAAGTAGAAACTCGAACTATTATGAAGTACGAGTTCCTACGTGAAACCTCAGCATCAGAAACCATTGAAAACATAAATAGTTTATTCAGATATAATGCTAGTACGCAGCAGGCAGTCGCAAATTGGTTCAAGAAATTCGTAAAAGGTAATTTTAACCTCACTAATGAGTCTCAGGGTCGTCCAGAAACGCAGGTAAAGAATGGAAAACTGAAGGTTATCGTGGTGTTGGATGCATCTCAAAGTGCTCATGATTTATTTAAAATTGATCTACCAGTAATGGTTGTCGCCTCATCAAATATCAAATAAATTGGAATATTTCGATATTTTAAATAAGATCTGTTATCTTTGATTTATAAATATCATCTAAAATAAATTTTCTGTAAAATGATTCGCTTTTGACAAAAATTTTACAATACTTTTCCAAAAAAAATTTCATTTTTGGATTACCGA
>MQRK01128665.1:0-13065 GCA_001938485.1 Girardia tigrina
ATATATATATATAATATAAAATTGAAATCTATGTTCAAAATAATATGGCAGACTGAATTGTAAACGAATGAATTTTTAAAATATTTGTTCATATTAAATTGATATTTTTATATTAAATACATATTTATCATATTAAATAAATATTTTTTTTGAAACTGAAATACTTGCGTTGGCTAGCTAATTTGCAATGAATAAAATGTTAAAAATTAACTTTTACTGTGTCGAATTGTCATGAAACCGCCCCGGGCAGTTATCCGTGTTTTTTGTATTCTTCTAGCATATTTTATTAATTTTGACTCATTTTCAATTCATATGGAGTTTTTTAAATATGATCTAAATAAAATTTTAAAGACAAGACAAAACCCGCCATTATCATCTAGTATGGGCTATTATAATCAACAAATTAGTTTTTATTAAGTCAAAAAGGTTTTTTTTTTAATTTTTTTTGAAAATTTAATAACAGTACTAGAAACATATGAGCCACAAAAAGTATATTTTTGAAATTATCTTGTTTTTTAGAATTGTAAAAAAATTTTTAATATATAGTTAATCTTTAGACATATATTTAAAAAGAAACAAATGGCCCCGGCCTCGTCCCAGGTCATATTTTTTGTGCATCGTGCATCTCTGTTAAAAACTGAAAAAGGTTGTAGAGAATGTAGTTTGAACGTTAATTTTAGGATCCAAAGATCTTATATATGATGCTTCATATGTCACTCTCCCAATAATTCTTTGAAAACATGTTTTCGACAATAAATCACCATCGCCGTTAGGATTGTGTTTGTATGTCATTTAGCAATATACATGTAATGGGTGTGCAGAGGCGTAGCTAGGATTTTGGTGTCCTTGACAAATACATAATTTGGCGCCGTTTTACACCAAAGTTTAATTTTTTTCGAAATGTGCATTGCAAAAAAAGAAAATAATAATATGTGATTTCAAAAAGTATTTTATTGCTATTAATATTTTTTAATATAAAATATTACTCTTAGTACATTAATTATATATATTACCATAAAAAACATAAAGAAATAACTTTTAAATTAATTTGACGTTTGTTGTCTTAGTATTGACAAATTGTTCAATTATATTATCTAAATATATTGTTTTCGTTAATTCCATTTCAATGACAGAAGTGCTAGTGCATTTTATTCCCTAGACAATTATACGAGTTCGGTATATGCAAATTATCTGAAATGATTTTGGAGCCCCTCGAATGTTGCGCCCATTGGCAACTGCCCATATGTCAACGTTTAGCTACACCTCTGGTGATTGGTAAGTTATCAATTGTCTTATCAACACAAAGACATCTTTATCCCCGTATCTCGCGCACTCTTGTAACTTTCTAAGGATACTTATAGTATGTCCTGTAACCCTTTTGCTTCGAAATCCAAATTGGCAGTCGCTTAGGCAGTTTTCCAGTATCGTTAGAATTATATTCACAATAATTCTAACCATTTTCTTTCCACTTCCGTCTAGTAGAATGATTTCTCATTTGTACAGTACCATCTAAAAAAAGCTCCCCTTCCTCGGTCAATATCAGTTTAAATTATTATTGTTGACACCTTCTTCCGATACAATAGTTACTGCTGCATTTTTCATTCTTTGAGGCATCTTTTTATATTATCATGTTATCATAAAGCGACGGATAATCCATATCTGATGTTTGAAAATGATACAAGGTATTGTTTTCCTACATCATCATCTGATTTTCCTCTTTCATCTCTGTTAGAGAATCCAGGAACACAGTCGTAATGAAGTTGGAAGTAACATTGCAGTAAATAGAAGACATTGTAAAGGAGACATAAATTCACAACACTGTAAAATTCTGTACACTCATTTTAAAAATTATTCAACAACTTTGTTTGGAGTTTCTAAACGATGACGTATCGATTACACAATCACTAGCTGCACTTTATAAGTAAATTTCGTTTGAAAAATCATTTGTTCTGACGATGACGGTTAAACCGTCGAAATTAATAAACCTTTATCGGCTGGAATTTTTTTATTTGATACATTGCCAATTTTTAAAAATTTTATTCGCAAATTATATTAATCAATAATTTCTCTCAGATTCAAATCGACATCGACGATTTTACAAAATGCCAAATTGAAAACCCAATCGACTCTGAACACAGCAGGATCGAAAATTTCTGAGAAATGGGGAGCAGTCAGGTTGGTCTTGGATTAATCGATATAATCGATTGATGACATTTATCTTTTAAGACAAACCGATCGATATAAACAGTGGTCTTCAAAGGTCGGCCAGGTCCAAGAGTCAATCAAAGTAATCGATCATTTGTTTCATTATATCAATGATGCATAACTATAATTATGGAAATCGGTTTAATATTTTTAAAATCAATAATTTTATTTTAAAGTCAAATATTGCGAATTGCAAACCGAATAACGTTCATCGATATTTGAATTCAGCACTCGAAGTCACTGATGGAAATTGTAAGATGACTGTTGTGAGTACATCTGTGTAGGTATTTGTGAGCATGAGTGTATATGTTGTGTACGCATGTATTCAGTTTTGTTTCACTTCTTCAAGAATTTATGTTTTTCGGACTAATATCGAATATTTATTGATTAATTTAAATGAAATAATTCTTTAAATATAATTAACGAGAAAATAAAACCATAACCAAGTGATATATATCATCTGAAAAGAAGAACCCTTTATGAATCGAATATGATTTGACCATTTTAACAAGAAAATGAAATAGTGATCGGTTTATAAATTGTATTCTTCGACCAACAAATTCTTGGCAAGCTTATTTTTAGACATGAGAGGCGAGACAGTGTCGCCCAACCTATATTTTTTTAGAACTGTTAATAGTAAAACACTTTCAAAGTATATTAAAACCTTTTCATAGGCAACAACGGCAGTGACAAAAAGGGGTACTTGCCTCCCCAAAGAACAAAACATGTTTTTTTAAAAAAATAATGATAAAAAATTGTTTCACTAAGAAATTAGAGAATAATAAATGGATGCTAGAATGATATTGGATACTGAAATCAATCAAATATATTTTTGAAAAATAGATTGAGGAAAATTACATTCCGAATTCTGAAAATGATTTTCGAAAAATTAAATATTCTAATATCATTTTTTTTTGATTTTTAAACTGGCATTAAAAAGGATTAATAAAGAAATAAATGAATTAAAAAGAATCATTTTTTAATTATAATATTACTTCATCCACACCCTGAAAATAATCTTAAGGAGATACATAAACCTTTTTCAATTGTTTACTCTCATCTCTTATATCTATAAGTATAACTTACAACCAAACCCCTACACTCTTCCAGCGAGAGAAGTGACTATTACATATCAATTGTTAATAAAAATAATTTACAACCTTCGTATTTTCTTACTTTCCTCAGAAATAATTTCTACTAAAATTAACTTCTTTTTATAAATGGTAAAAGTAAATGACAGTTATTGACAAATTAGAGGATTTATTATGTATTTCATTCAATTTAAGCCCCTTTTGGTGCGTTCTTAATTTGAAAGTTTAGAAAGTCAACCAATAAATATCACATTAAATGACTTTTTCCACTAAATAATTCACTAGTAAATCAATATTATTTCAACGAATTGTCGATTCCTACTTTTTAGCTATGACTAAATATTGTTCTTTCATTTATTTATGTGTATTTAGTAGGGGTACTCAAAATCGATAGAAAGGCAATTGAATTTATAATGTCTTCTTGGAGAAAGATATTTCGTCATTGCAAATCAATTTCTATCAGATCCAAAACTTATTTGTATTTAGAGCGATTGAGCTAATTGTAATCAACTGTGTTAATTATGACACTCACAAAATCAAATTTTAAATTCAATCGATACATATGTCGATATTTTATATCCAGTCCCAAAATTTTCATTTCCAACAATTTTTAAAAAAAAAGAGAAAAAAATATTGATCATAATAAGGGGTTCCAAATCCCGGCATTTTCCTGATCCAGCGATCCAGGAATTACGTAATTTTTAATCTAGTTAAAATTTTAATTATTTTAATATACATATATTATTTTTTTAATTAAAATTTTGATATTTGATTTGAAATCTAAAACAAGAAACTATTAATAAATCTAAGTCATAAAATATTTATTTATTTAAGGCATTTTATACTAGAATCACTGACAATTTTGGAAATAATGTAGTAACAAGGTCAACTTACACAGAGCTTTATCGGAGAGTAGGGATCTTAGTTTTGTCAAAAACAGTCAACTCACAGAAAATGCTCTTTCCGACTAGACACTTGTTGGATAAACGTTCATAAGAACTTGTACAATATTCTTCTCTTCCAATTTGGCATTCTATTGATGCTGTCTTTCCTCTTCCTTCATTTTCATTTGACACAATCTCACATTTTCGCAAAGCTTTCTTCAAAAGTTGGTTTATATCACTTGCCTTCTTTTCTTCAGTTAAAAGATCATTTCCATTTTCACATTCATTGAAGACATTCAATTTGATAGCGAGGCTGATGAGTACATACTTCACGGCATGCATTTCGGTAGCTGTATCTACGTGTCCACCACAACTTTGATATTGAAAAATTTAAATTTTAGAAAAAAGTTATATAAATTTTGAATCCCGGGATTTCAATCGAAAAAAACAAACAATTTTTTATTAAATTATACAGTGTTTTTAATAAATTATAAAACTAAATCATAAAAAATTAAAATCATTTTTTTCATAAACTAAAATCAATATTTAATAAAATAAAATTCTGAAATTTTTGTCTTATTATTGATTTTATTTTAATTCACTTTGATATCGAATAATTTAAATTTTTGAAAAAAGTTATATAATATTTTAATCCCGAGATAGGAATCCCTAATCGTAATCATAATCGATGTTCAATTTTTCAATTGCAAAATAATCAACGGGATCAATAATAATTAATTAATTAATATTGATCTTCATTTTGTTAGAAAATCAATGAGCAGATAGAAAATTTTTGAAAAATGTTGAAATTAAATGGACAAAATAAAAATAGAAATTTTAGAAAATCTAAATTTAAAATTATACAAAGTGTAATCATACAAAAGAGATAAGTTGTAAGAAATAGTAGAAATTTAAAATAATTAAAAAAATGACAGAACTTTAAAATCTTGGTGGGAATATTTAAAAATAGAAAATTTTGAAGAAATGTAAATTTTTTAATAAATAAATGTATTTATATTATAAATAATTTTAATTTATTCCGATTTAATTTTTTATAAAAAAATAAAGTTCCTCAAAATAAAAAGAAATGAGTTTGTTTAACACTTTCGAGACAGTTTTTTTTCTAGGAAGTAACAACATGTTTTTTGTGTTTGTCTAATTTTGTTAGTCAATAGTACCTAATCTATTTGAAAAGTGTAAATTAAGCATCAAAACATATGCCATTCTATGTCATCAACAAATAAAATATATGCTTTCATGTACATTTAACTCACAGAAGGTGTCTAGATCAGCTGTGTAATTTAGTTGTCCATATATGTACATAAAGTCTTGAAAAGTTAAATGTGCATTTATACTCAGTGTCAAAAACATGTATCAAATAAATTTTAGTAAAATGTCTGATTCTATTAATTGGGACGATGTGCCAACAAAATCTAACAATGTTTTCTATTTTTATTTTTTAATTAATTATGAGTAAGAAACGAACAGTAGAAGGAAAAGTTAAATTAGTTTTTAAGTTTGAAAGTAATTAGGAGACACCGCTCTGTAACTCAAGAATTCAACCACAATCACCTTAAGTGAGAGCAACCTGTAAACCAAACTTTTTCATCAAAAACTTCAAAAAAATCAATTGTTCACTGAAAGATCACTAAATTATGAGTTTTGTACTCTCATGAGTCATAAATTTCATTCATAAAAAGTGTATCTTGAATGAACGTGTATCTATATGGTTATGATACAGATGATTGGCAATTGTTATTTCGTTAAATTTCGCGTTATTGCATGGACTTTTCAATATTTTTTGAGTAATGAAGCAATTTTGATTTGTATCACAATGTAAACCAACACAATATGTACTATTCGTCAAAAAACCATCAAAACTGGAATACGAAAGTATATCATCAGAACAATCCATAGATCAAGTTTCTTAATTGAACATTGACGTAGTAAATCATTCGTCCTTAATTTTTCGATAATTTCAATGTTAAAGGCAAAATTTATACAGACTTACTACAAACTGTCTTTCTGACTACTTTGAAGATGTTCCAATAAGTCGACGATAAAACATGTTTTCAGCAAGATAGACCTCCAATTCATTTTTCCATCAAAACTTTCGTGGAAGATAGATTTGACAAAGAAGTCCAGTTAAGTTGCCACCGTGATCATTCTATCTGCCCCCCTTGACTATTTTCTTTAGGGGTATCTCATATATGTTGTGTACCAAAATAGTTTAAGCACTCGATGATTTTAACCCATTAAGTTCCAAATTTTTTTCTTCAAATTTTGCATAAAATTTATTTATTATGATGAATTATTAATGACTCAATATCTCCTCATCTAGTTTTCTGAGTGGAAAGATAACACGTGAGGCAATATGGTGACATGCTTACTAGTGGTTAATGAATAATTTTCCTGTAAACTCATATGTAATATCAGAAAAATTAATAAAAATTTACTGATCCCCATTTGGAGCCTAGGCTACTTAATGGGTTAAGTATGCAATTAAAACTCAGTTCCAAGATATCACCACTAAAACCCTCAGGAGAGTGAAAGACAGTTTCACAAACAGTTTTGCGGTTCGTTTTGGTTCAAGGGTTAAATGATTTAATGATCTATTCTTATTATGATAAATAAAATTTTCTTTTTTGTCTTTTTTAAAAACCGTATGAGATGTGATTTTTGGGACACCCTGTATGCATATAATTTAATTGTTTTAACAAAAAATTATCATTTGAATAACAATTTATTAAATCACTAAACGTTAAAATGTTTTTTTCTTAACAGAACATTATCATCATATTTTTGTGGAACCCTGTAGCAAAAAAATCATAACACAAAATACACATAATATAGTATTTCATTTATAAGCATGGAATAAAGTAATTTAAACGTTGACTCTACAATTGCAGAAAATTTCATATAACTTTTTTTTGATAAATCCGGCCTTAGAAAAGGTTCATAAACTGAAAGTAGTCCACGGAATAAGGGTTGAAGTTCACCGAAAGAAACTAATAAAGAATTATTATTCGTGAAATAAAAAGAAAACAAATTAGTTTCTGATTTTAATTTTCATGTTGACAAAAATATATGTTAAACGCTCCGACAGGGTCTCATATTTAGTGCAAATATTTACCGGCATCTATTTTCTAACTAATAATTGCCAACTGATATTTATCATCAATATCGATACAAAATGTTATTCCGAACAAATATTCATCACAGTTCCGCCAGCCCGTATTTTAAAATAATAAGTCTCAAGAAATTTAAAACATTCAACATTTTCGAGTGATATTTGTTCTATTCGGACGACATTTATCAAGTAAAATCACAAATGCCATCAATTTTTTCTGTAATAACAACAAGTTATTGACATTTTGTTTTACTCACGAAAATGAATTTCGCGTGTAAGTCTTGTTTAAACAAAAGCTGGCCACGCAAATTTGATTAATTTTCAATGTAGGCTCAAATAGTTTTACAAAATAATGAGATTTTATAAAAAAATAGATTTTGTCAATTGGACAAAGTCGATTTTTAATAAATTACGTCGATTGTTAATATTTCATATCTTATACATTTTTTTCTTTTTTGTCTTTTTCATTCTTTTTATTAGCTCACTTTCTATATATATATATATGGAATTTAGAAACCGATTTTTGAAGGCCTTCTACTCAATCAATTTTCTTCAAACTTTGTACACTTACTCATTCTCGATGTCATTAAATGATTATGTTAAAATTTGATCAAAAAATTTTTTAAAGTCCCAAAATGGAAAATTTGGAGTTACGGATTAATATTAATTGCAAGATATCTACTTATAAATTATAAGTAGTTTATATTAATTTTTTATTGTTTTTTTAATTAAAATTTTTTAAATTTTAAAAACTTTGTTGGCAAAGTAGAGTTGTGTCTGCATAATGAATGGATATAAAAAATTTAATTTTTTGATTTACTAGTTATAATTAAAGAGGTTCATTTTTATAATTTAAATAGTTTTTGAATTCAAAAATTTTTATAAAATTAAACATAATACAACATTTCGAAAATAATAAATCTGCATATTATTATTTATAATTATTTTAATTTTACTGGTTTGTGCAAGAAAAATTTCAAATTTCGTTCCTCATAAATTTAATTAGGAAAACTTGTTTGAATAATGTTTATATTGTTGTTATAAAAGTTTCGAAAATGTCTGAATTCTCTTCTGAAAATAATACCGAGCCTTGCATATACTATTGTTGTTTTACAGGGTTTTGATTTGGTCCTGAAAACATGTCGTGAATGAACTTATTTATTAATGAGTTATTTATCAACTCTATAGTTTACACGTTAAGGGTTGAACTATATTTGGCTTATATGTACCAGTGTTAAATTACGTACGTATGTGGATAAACTTCAAGATTAGTATATATTTATATTGTAAATTTTCAATTTATATCATTTAAGTGATGTATACATATAGATACTTGTTTATGAGGAATGGATGTTTCTTGGAAGAGATTCAATCAATAATCAATTAATTAAGTAAAAACAGTAACAATACGCTTTTGATATTTTATTATTTATTGAAATTTATAAAATTCAAATAAATTAAAATTTATAACTACAAAAGTTATATATGTATAATTAAAAATAACAATACTTTCTTGTATATTTTCCGTTTAAGGTATTCTTCCGACCAGTAACGTCTGTCTTCGTGTTAGAAAATATTTATTGTAAATCAATGGCATCACTCAATTGAATTAAATAATAACGCACATATTTCATTAATATTTCAAATTTAACTCATTTTTTATTATTATACAGGTCTGTATTTTATTAAATTTAACAAATACAAATTTTAGTAATATTATTTAATCTTTCAGTACAATAATAATAATAATAATAACAATTATAATGTAATAACAATTAATCATCAATAACAATAATCATTTCGATCAGATAAGGAATTCTTGGTGACATTTTAGTGGAAAACACCAATTTACAAAGAATATATAAATTGACATTAAAAATTTAATACTATATATATAATGATAATAATCCGATAATATATAAATTATGGAATTCTAGCAAAATCGATCCATGGTCTATGTGCTATTATAAAAGTTGTCTTATTTTACTCTGTCAAATATATTATAATTGTTTCCGGTAATTATTGAATTAGTTAAGTGTTCTTTTTTATTAGATAAATTCTTGTAAAATGTACATAACGTCATTTAAATAAAAAAAATTAAAAAAAATTATTCATTAACATTTTTAGTCTTAATATTAAATTGCACTACACGATATAATCGCTTTAAGTTTTATCAAATATAGTGGAATATTAACGACCAAATGTACAATGTTGATTAAAACGGTTTTAACACGAAATAAATTATATTTTCTTGCATATCTAAACACATTAACCATTAATTTTGCTACGTCAAATTATTTCGGAGTTCAATATTTGAAATTAATATGATTCTTAAATAAACAAGACATTAAAAAATACATCACTCTCCTAGAGTTGAAAAGCACTCTTATTTAGAAATCTCTTTTCAAGAAGTTAGATTTATTTTTCTAAGAACTTACAGAGGTATGATTATCAAATAGTAAAGTTCTGTTTTAAACGTCTTCTGATGATAAAATTTATTTATATTATTCACAATCAGTTCTAATTGCGGCATGGATCGGTGTACAGTTTTTCAGATTCATATTTATACTAACTGTTAGAATTCGCCCCATCAATCAACCTCATTCGTATAAAATCCTCCTTTGATGATTGCTGGCTGTCCATGTGGCCTAATTTTTCAACATTACTGTATTTAGAAGCGTCTCTTAGCAGTAAATCGAAACACTGAAATTTTTAATCTCGTTTTGTCAAATAGTGTCTAATGCAGCAGTTGTTATAAGAATGATTTATTTTTTTACCATTTTATCATCCTTCAATTTCTTATTTTTTGCTTTAACTTAGAATGTTTTAAATCCTTTAACTACTGATGCTTCATATATGGACGAAACATCATAAATTCTTAATGAATTGATATTTTTAATTAGTCCTTTAACATTAATTCAAGTACAAAATTCCGTACAACATAAGGTATAATTGAATACAATAGACCACTTACAACATCCTTAAAAATTAAAAAGTAATAAAACAAATTTTTAATGTAATTAAATGTGATTAACTTTGATAAAGATACTTAAAACAATCATCAAAATTTCAAGAATTAAAAATTGGAATTATTATGTATTCAATTACCAATGAAAGATTCATATGTTTTATCCATGAATTTGTTTTTCCATTACTTATTTAGCTACTTCCTGTCTAAATTAACGTTAAAAAATCAGTAGTGAAAAGGGTAATCATATGTCAGTCACACCCAGCTAATCTAAAATAAAATCGGTTGATCATTACCACTTTGATATGATACTAGACACGATTCACATACACATTTCTATTTTTAAAACAAAAATTAATGATTCAATTTTAATACCACACATAAACTTTGAGAATAAGGTGTTCGATATCCACAAGTATGTATATGTAGCCGGTAGACGTCCAATTAATAAGTGACCCAAAGGAAAGGTTGCAGATCTCTGATGCCGATAATTACTTTTATGCATGGAATCGTAACAATTCAAAAAAAAGCTATTTTGAGTTTACATTAGAAAATATTTCTCTAATATTTTAGATTTCATTTTTAAATGAAGTTTGATGAAAGACGACAATAAAATCTGTTATATTATTTTATTACTAGAGTAAAGCCGTTTCGTCAGGTCTGGCGAATTTTAAACGAATCACTTTAATCATTGGGAACTCCACACAGACCGAAATCATAATTTTATTATAGTATTAATAAGTTAAATATATTAAGCATATCTGGAAAAACGGAAAGACTTCCGATCTGCCCCTACATAAATTTATAATTCATAATTAATTGCATGAATAAATTATTAATAAATTAACTAAATAAATAAATTATTTTTATAATGTTGTCAAAAGTCTTAGAAATATTTAAGCTATTGATTTTCTTCTTAATTTTTATGGGGGGGGGTGCAGATAGGAAGTAATGTAATTCATTTATTGATTTATTAAATGAATTAATACTTTTATTACCGATTTCACCAACTTTTACTTATCTAATCGGTGATAAAGCAAGATTTTCGGACTCCTCTCGTCGAGTAGGCCTGGGATCAATCGATTTTCATGGAAATTCATCATATTTCCTTCTTTGGGTTTCGTATTGTTGATATTGATTTTTTTGTATTTATTTTGACCCTTTTCATCGTTCATTCATCGACTTCCCCTCGTCGGATCGGCGGCGGAGGCACATCGTTGGAATCGCCTCGTCGCGTATATTCCGGATCAATCGTTTGTTTTGTCATTAAAAAAAAATATTCAATTTGTTTTACTGAATTCTGGGAACTTCGCACTGACAGACAGAATGACAGAAATCATAATTCTATTATAGTATTAATAATAATTAAATAGTTAGTTATTATTATAAAGAAGTCAAAAATTTAAAAATAAAAAGTAAAGAAAACTCTGAAAGATAAAGTTATGATTTCTTTTATAATTAATAATTTAATTATTAATTTTAATAAATGTAAATATATTTTTAATTAAACAAAAAGAATTATTATTTGACTAGGAAGATTATACTTTATTATATTTCATATACTATTCAGTTAAATCATAAATTAAATAACAAATATAAATAACTTGAATTGATCAACCTATTTTGGTTGAATATGCGGAAAAATTGTTCAGAAACTTGAAAGATTGATTGATTAAAATATTTGAATAATAATGAATTCTTATTTATAAACTAACATCATGAATCATGATTAGTAAAATGATTATCGGAAAATATTAAAATAAGTATAATCATACCAAAAAAAATTTTGGTGTACAAGCTTTTATAATTTGTCATATGTTTGCGGTTCTGTATCTATTTCACCCACTTCTCACATTTTTTTGACTGAATTATCAAAGTCTACTAGGCGAAAACCCGTTTTCTATTTGCATTTAGATGTAGCAAATTTCAAAGCCTACTACTGAGGAAAACATGAGAACGACACTTTAATTACTTTTTGCGGCTAAACTAAAGGCGGTAGATGAGCAGTGACAGTGAAAAAGTGTATTGTCACCTAGAATACATCAGTCCTGAAAGTTTCATGTCGTTAGGTGAACGGGAAGTGGGTGAATTTTCGATCGCCAAATTTGATGCATCCATACAGACAAACAAATGAAACGTAATAAAAGCTTGTAAAAATATAGATAAATTTCAAAGGAAATTTCTTATAAAATTTTATATCAGTTAGCAAAATGTGTTATATTTTAAAAGAATACCCCCTCGCTCAAACTAAATACACAAAGCAATATGCATGCATATTGTTGGGTTCTTGATCAAAATTAGAATTCATTAACACCAAAATTTATTTCTATAACAATAACAATTATTTAAACAATTTTTCTTGAGAAACTTTTCTTTTGTTTTCTCTTGACCAGATTAAGTATACATAAAAATACTGGATTATAATACTGATAAGTTATTTATTAAAAACGTTAATTTAAAATGGGATTTATTATTTTTTTTGATTACATTAAATTTTTAATATTTTATAAAATGTCTTTAAAATACATTATAAAATCTACACTATTTAATTTTTTATTGTACTTCCTTTTTAAAACATATTTTAGCTAACTTACATTATTTCTATCAATTTAATTGTTTTTTGATTCAATATTTAATTTAAAACCCAGTTAATATTAATATACTTTAAATACAAAAAAATAATTTAGAATATTTAAATTTGTTATACTTTAAAGTTTATAAATTTTTAATGATTGTTTTATTTTTAAAAAGCTTTTAAAAAATCTAATCCTTTATTAAATTATTAAT
>MQRK01128730.1:0-13751 GCA_001938485.1 Girardia tigrina
TTAGATAATATATGTTGACATACTTTGTAAGAATCTGTTATATAAATAAATATATACTTACATTATTTGTTCATTTTAATGCATAATTAATTAAATGATATTCTTAACTGTCTACATTGCCATTGTTAAATGTTAGCGACAGTATTATTTTGGGATTTATTGAGAAATGGTAAAAGTTATTATATTTTAATTAATATTTTTTAGAGGTTAAATATTTTAAAAAATAACTTAGAAAAATTGTTCGAATAATCATGATTAAAAATAGAAATAAGAAAACCAATTAGAACGATGACAAACTATGAAAGACTTTCTGAGAGTTGTAATGATTCTAAATATAATTGCAATAAAAATTCAAAGGAGACTTGTCTAAATGTTCTTAATAATGTTTAATATTTTTTTTATTTTATCCATGTGTTCTCATATAAACAAAAAAACTTTCAAAAGGATTTACAACTAAGCAAGCAACATCCTTCATTTAAAGCATACTAATTCTTTATATTAATTCTATAAAATTAACAAAAAATAAATTAACAATAAACAATCTTACGAAATTACAAAAATAAAATATCACAACGAAAGGGTCACTGACTAAAAAAATATTAATAAAATGAATTTATCTTTTTTATATTTATATTGTAGAAAAATAAATCTAGTTCTCAAAGTTTTCTTTGATTTAAAGTTGAAAGATTATATTATTTTATTAAAAGATAAATGGAGAAAATATTTTCTGTCAAAGGTCGATCTTCCCGTCTTCCGTTTATTATCGAAAAAGATGATACGATTGTGTCGTTAAACGAGAAAATAAGAAGACAAACTCCTTTTTCAGAAGAATCTTTCAAGAAAAACGACAAGCCACTTGATTCGGTTCGTGACTGTACTCATTCAGCAATCTTGAGTTTAAAAGTTCTTTACTTCGAATTGAATTAATCTTGTAAATTTAGAATTCGGTAGCGTCATAGATGATGAAATAAAGAATGAAAACAAAAGGATAATAAAAAGACAAATGAAAATAAAGGAAGAAAAGTTAAAGAAGTCTTTTGATGAAGAAAAAAATAAAACTTTGGAAAGTTTAATGTTTCAAAGGAAACGAGAAAGAGAGATAATTAAAGATCAAATGGAAAAGGAATTTAATATAAAACTGCAGGTTTTTCATATAAAATATTATTATTATTATTATTATCCTAATTTACTGTGAATAACCGCGGGTAATACGGTGGAAAAAGACGACTTTTAGAAAAATTCATGAGTGCAGGTTATACATAGGTGGGTTATACAAGGAACTTAATTTTCAAAAGGAACTTAATGATCAAATATTTATGCGTGCGGGTTATCCGCAGTAAATTAGGGTATTATTATTATTGTTTTGGCAGTCCTTGAAATGCTCAAGAAAACTACCGTAATTGTCTTAGTACATGGCGTTTGTTTGATAGATTTTAAAATTTGTGATATTTGTTCGATTATAAATTATAATGGAAACTCCTTACAATAATCAACAGAAATAATCAAGTCACTATTCAGTATTAAATAAGAATAAAAAGTAATTTGTCGAATCGTCATAAAAAATCACTCTCAGAAATTCTCTTTCCAAGATTCACAATTAATAAAGCAATCTAATTCGACTTAATGAAATCATTTGTAAATAAAACAAGCTTTGATTGGCTTGCCAATCAGAGCGGATCAAATCGAAACATTCTCAAAGGCACGAATGCTCAACAAATTAAAAATACACTAAATGCGAAATGACTCAACAATCAACCCGAAAAAAGAAGTATTTCTCTAGTTTGAAATTTTTTCAAATTTTTTATTCAAATATTTTTAATAATCTCTTTTTTTTATAGTTTTTTTATTTAATTTATTTATATTAAATTATTTTATATACAAATATACATTCAACTGAACAAACGATTCTCTGATTTTATCATTCAGAAAGAGATTCAATCATGAGGACGACTGATTCTTAAGCGTTCAAAGAGAATTTGATGAAGAAAATTAATGAAAAAATTAATTTTTTAAAAAGGAGAAAAGAAATTTTGCTTGTTCGAGTAAAAAGGGGTACGGAATCGGACAATTGTATATCGAAATATAGATTTATCTGTTTGAGAATTGTTTCTTTTAATTTCTCTGTATATTAGCATACAAGCTATCATGGCCAAATATTTCAGTGAAATCAGTCCATATAATTGAATATTCAATGGAACTGGAGACTTTACCCAGTTAATTTCGAAATTCGAGTTAGTGGCACAACTATAGAAGTTGCCTGAGTTAAACGCCCTGATACCGTTGTTCCTAACGAAAGGAACGTTCATTGTGTGTGACAGATTATCAGATGCAGAAAAGAGGGACTTCGAAAAATTTAAACTGGCGATGGAGGATGCATTCTGTATCGACAAGGTTACTTTTCCGAAGACGAACGAGTAGCAGTGAGTAGGTGGATGTATGCGTCGTCGATCACAAGAGGTTAGTCCATTTAATGAATAGTAATGCAAGCGACGAAAGTGTTAAAAGCGCAGTTATATGGGAGTTCCCAGATTCCATGAAGATACATCTAAAATAGGCTTGCACATATGACCAGTTGCTGCTATCAGAGGTTATCGTTATGAAGAGGTCAAAAATAAAAAGCGGACATTGTATAGTTGAAGCGGTACATAAACGACAGCCAGGCCACTGTTAGGATATATCACGGTCCTAATCCTGGCTATGCGTCGACTGGTGAGAAAACGCATGAGGTTGACATGGCAGAAAAAATATGTTTTAGGTGCAATAATGTAGAGTACCTGGTCAGATTCTTTGTTTACGGGGACAAGAGGCATATGGTTAGCTTATGCCCACAAAGACGCACAGAGCTGCAAACATCAATTGATGAAAAAACAGTTATATGCAACTATTTTCGTCTTGAAGTGCACAGTTACCGAGGTTGGTTGTCAAGGTGAATGATGTAGATGCGCGAATGTTAGTGAATTCGTCTTGTAGCCGATCGATTATAGCTCGTGATGTTGTCCAAACATGTAAGTTGAACGAAGTGAGCACAAGTACTATGTTCATAAGAGAGACTCAGTCAAACGATACAACAGTGCACGGTAAGCGTAAGCTTTATGAGGTTACTATAACCTTGAAATCTTTGGCTGTTAATAGGTTGCAACGGTGGGATTTTATCATGGGTTTTGACGGAATATTTTGGGGGTATTTTGATCAAGAAAAATAGAGAAGTGTTGTTTGGGGCTGGGTAGAGACTGCACGATACAAAAAACATGTAATGTTTTGCTTGTGCTGCATGATGTTAAGGAGAATAATATCTAGAAAAGTAGTCCAAATCAGATGGAACTGCAACGAAAGGTCAATGACAAGGATTTTAACAGTAAAAGAAGCATTGCAAACTATCATTTGCTCGAAGAAGGTTGACATTTTTTACTAAAAAAATAATTTTACTTTCTATCCTGTCAAGCGAGAAGTGCAAAATGAGTTTTAGGGTGCAATTGAAAGAAGGATTCAAGAAGGAAGGTTGCTGGATTTTAAGAATCGATGTGAATGAGTTCTTTAGTTAATGACCGTTGTTCAGCCTAGTAAGGTCGATGCCAGACTAGTGATGGATTTCCTAGAATTGAACCAATACGGTTCCAGTCATTCAGCGTACAGTAATATTTGTAACAAGAAGCTTAGGTCATGAGGTCAAATGGGAACAAATCTCTGCTTAATTCATTCGAAATATGCATATTTGCAGTTGCAAATGTGTCGCAAGTTGTAAAATTAGTTTTACGATATAAAAGAAAGAGGTACGCGGTAATACGGCTGTGTTTTCGGTGAAAAACAGCACCAAAGATTATGTCAGCTATTATCAAATTTGTGCTGTCAAGTAATCCAAAAATTAAGTCGGAAAGAAGACGTTATAATTAGATCAAGTTCAAGGTTGACGATCGAGGATATGGGAAATCCGGTGAGACGCAATCTACAACTTGATGGAAAAGAGGGATCAAATCCCGGATTATCTCTGGGACGTCAGTCGAAGTGAAAGGGATCTGTAGATATGTTGCAGATTCGAGGCACCTGTTGCTGGAGCAGCGATAACTGACGTTTCGATAACTGGGTCGTTACTAGATAGACCGCTGAGAGGCCAAAGGCCACCTATTTGATTTAGTGAAAATGTAACGAGTGATGATGAGATCACGGGGTGTCTGGTGGCAAAAATTAATGAAAAAACGAATTGCATAAAAATCAGAAAGTGAATTTTGTTTCTTCAAATAGAAAGTGGTGTGAAATCGGACAATTCTTTATCAAAATAGAGATTTATCTGTTTGAGAATTTTGCGTTTTATTTTTCTGAGTATTAACATACAGAGAATGACTTGTAATTTATATATATTTTAAAAACCAATTATAAAATGCTTTCAAAATATCGAAACAATTACTATTATTATTATTAACAAGCATTTTTCTTATATGATAGATCGAGATCTCGAAAACAATAGACGATTTATTTATACAAAATGAGAAGAAAATAAAAGAACAGAAAATATTTTTCTGGAATCAACAAGAAGAATTAATAAAGAAAACGCACGAAGAATTGGAAAGAAAGTACAAAAATATAATGGATAAAGTTAAGTCAGAAGAATCGGAAAAATACCAAGTGCAAATTAAAGAGCTAACTGAGTAAGAATCTTTCAGAATTAATTACATAAAAAATATAAAACAACTTTTATATTTTAAAATTATATTTATTTTCTATTCTTTAAAGGCTAAATTCATTCTTAAAATTTCATTCTGTTTCTTCTACTCTGAGAAATAGAATTTGTCAAAATTTATAAGTCAAACATAGAAATTAGAAATAAATTCCCTGTCTTTTGACTGTTAAATTGACCTACACATCTCAGAAACAACCGACCTAGTCGTAAAAAATCAAGGACTCTGTCTTGCACAAGATGACTTATTGACAGATTTTAAATACATTTGAATATTTAAAAAATATAAACACTGCGTGGTCCTCTACGTTTTGGCGGAACTGATCAAGTAGTATTTAGATTATGAGATGCACATAGATGATGAGTGTTTCTATGTGTCATAATCGAAGCGGGTCGATCTCCAGATTTTAGTGCCAGGGAAAACACTTTCTTGTTCTTCTTCTCTGCTTCAAATCACAAAATTCTTTCCTCAATCAAATTAAAAACATAAAGAAGACTTTATATTTGTTGTTTTATTTTTTCCTAAATATTTGATAATCAATGTTACACACTTTTATATAAGCTTCACCTGTTTATTTGTCTGGTACAAATCTTGTAATTAATTTTTCAACCATTTCCCAATACTCAATTTAGCTGAAATTTTGGATACTTGCTCATGTCCGACGACAATACATGAATCAATTAGCATATCTTTTAATGCACGTATAAAAGTATGTTTTTTTCTAATACAATATTTTTTTATATATAATATTATTTTTTTATGATTAGGTTTTTCATTAATTATGGAATTTGTTTTCTAGAAAACATGAGGAAGATATTACTTCATTAAAAAATCTCTATCAAAAAAAGTTGGAAGAACTAGTTATGATGGAAAATCAATTGAAATTAAAAATGAAAACCGAATTGGATTCAACGAAAACTTCATTAGAAAATAAATATGAAACTGAAAAAAAGGAAATAATATCCACGTAAAACTATAATTATCTTAATTAATAAACTTATTTTTTATTATTTACGATTGCTGAAAGAATTATTTCCCGCCTTATTTAAACACAAATTTAAACAAATTTCTTCACGTTAATTTCATCATTTCGCCAGAATACATTTTTAAATTTTCTTTAAAATCAAATTTCCGTTTTTGTATAAATTTATTAAACTCCCAATTTATTAAAACCTACTTTAAAAATTTATCTCTGAAATTTACTTTTTTAGATAAAAAAATATTTAACTTATTTTGAATTTAATTTATAAAAAACTTTATTTTCAAAACAATTCCTTTCAACATTGTTATGAGCCCATCAGACGGAATGTCCGAACGATAATAAAAATCCCTCTTCGCCCGACGGACAAATCTCGGATTGCATAGATGATAAAAATAAAATCCAAATTTTAAAACGCTCAATCGAAAAACTATTATTAAAACAAAAAACATTTTATTTACAATTGTTTGTATTTTAATTATCTGTAAAAAATGTTCGTCCAATTATTTCAATCACTGATAAAATATAATTTCCTTAATCATCGTCAGTAATAATCAGTCTAAACCAGCCTATTTTTCACCAGTTCCTTTTTTCAGAGAGTTTTAAAACACTAAAATCATAAATTTTGAAAGTATTATTCAAAATTGATTTGAAAAAATCTCTTAGTTTGTCTTTCGAATTCATTTATTAATATAAATGAAATCGGTGTCACTCAACATACGATTAGGTAAAGTGAACAATATTAATATGAACAAACAGCTGTGGACCAATTAATAGTCACCCCTTAAAATTTTAGGGTTTTTACAGAACTTTTTGCTTGATTATTTTAAACACACGTGTTTATAACATTTCTTTCTTTTACAAAGATAAAAATATTAAGAGGCAGTAACAATTATTTAATAATTTTTATTTCCAAGATTTAGAAAACTTTTCATAATGAATGTCTGTTTAATAAATAATTCATAAATGTCAAAATTTAGTGTATTCATCTTTTTCTATAATAATGGTTTGTAGCCCTGATCCAAGCAGATAAGAAAGAGATGATGAGTCTTTCTTTAGTGGAGATTGTTTCCTTTCCTAACCTGCGATAATACAGAAAGTCTCAATTAGATACTGCTTCAGAATCTATCAGAATCGTTGTGTAGATACTGCTTCATACTGAAACGATGACTCATCTGAAAATAAACTCGACACTCCAATCTGCAAACTATTTGGCCTCCAGGAGATGTTCCTGTATGGCTGTAGTGTCTAAAGGCTTACGAACTGGTTTTACACTTTATCATTAGGCTCCCTAAATCTACTGTTTTGCAGAACACACTTGACATTCCTGTGATTTGAAGATCATCAGCCAATTGATGTAAAATTGCTACGGTGCTTCGCTTTTGTTTATTTGTGACGATGTTGCTCTTTTAAGTCGATATAGATCAATTCGAGAAAAAGTGAAAGTAACATTGTTTCTTGATGTATTGGACGCTTCTTGTACAGAATGAAAATAAATTTCTGTCACCTTTAATACGAACAAGAATAGCAGTCTTTTGAGACCCAGTAGTATCTTTCATTTTTCCCATTTAAGAAACAAATAAAGAAATGAAATATGATTGTTTCTAAGGATTATGTGCAAATGACTTGTTTCATACCCAGTAAATGGTTTTTTCCATGTGAATAAATTTTTCTTTTTGTTTCAAAGTCATGAAAGCTTTCATAATGAAACAAACGTTTGTTGAATGAAATATAAATAAATGAATACCTGTAATTCTTTTGTACAAAAAACTCCACCTTTGTACAATTAAGGAATTCTACACGGATATCTCGTTTTGAAACATTCCAGCACAAAATTTTGATAAAAAACTTAAATCTTATGGTGTGATCCATGGTAATGCTCATAAATATAAAGTTTTATATCTATTTTTATACCTGAAAAAGTATTTTTTTTTAGATTTACAGATAGAATAAACGATTTAATTGAAGATTCGATGAAAACAAAAGATAAATTAGAAAAAACTAAAATAAAGGTAAATAAATTACAAAAAGAAAATTCCGTTTTGAATAGCAATTTTATTGAAATTCACGACCAATTCGAAACGTTTATAAGCTTCATTCTTAATCTCCCGTCGACTCAGTCCAAATTTTTGATTCCGACCCCGAGACTCATTTTGGAAAAATTGGAAATTAAAGGAAAGGATGAATCAAAACAAATATTGTCTCATGAAAATACTACTTAGTTATTTATCAGAAATCTTTTAGTTTAATAAAGTTCTTAATGTTTTCTACGAATCTTTGCTATATTGTATTTCTTATATTAGTAGATCGTCAAGTATGAAATTCATAGAACGACAGTCAATAATTATTCCTTACATTTTTATTACTGAACATGTTTTGATTTCTATGTGATCGAGATTTAATTTTTAAATATAAATCATTTTAGATGCTTTTAACAGAGCATTTTTAAAGTTTTTAAATCTTTCTGAATAAGGTACAACTAAGCAATATTTCGGCATATTATTAATATCTAATGTTACTTCAATTTCTTTCATTGAACCATCAGGAAAAATGAAACTCTGATTTTTAGAATTAATAGGTCGTCAAGTATGAGATTTATGGAACTAAAGTCAAAATTAATTGATAATTTACCAATGCAAATATTTATTTCATCATCAAAGTATGCATTCATATTATCGGTACATTTTTGCCATTTGAGCGAACGCTTGTTGAGGCCATTTGAATAAAAATTTTGAGGGCGAGAATCACTAAATTCCTGGAAGACAATTTTTACGGCATCTTCGGAATTGACTTATTTTCCAATCAAAAAGTTTTTCAAATTGAAGAAAAAAATGATAGTCAGTTGGGGCTAAGTCTAGTGAGTACGTAGGATGATGGAGTAGTTCTAACTCAAGTTCCTGTAGTTTTGTCACGGTCTTAAGTGTAGTATGTGATTTTGCATTCTCGTGGAGTAAGATGGGAGTGTTACCTTCAGTTCATCATTGTCTGTTCGTGTTCCTTGGCAAGTCCGAGATTCATTATTGAGGTTAAAATTACTTTTAACAAATTTCCTGGTAATTTGAGACTGTCTGTTCCGTAGTAACATTGTATCCGAATACACCATTGGTTTTTGATGGTTGGTTTAGCATGGCTTCTGATGCTGAGGTTCCATGAAGGAACTCGTACTTCATAATAGTTCGAATTTCTGACTTAACCATTTTTGAAAATACTGATTATTAAAACAACTTATCAATAATTTAAATTAATTTGTCAGGATAGCTTTCCAATGTCAAAAACTTTGGAAATATAGTGATGTATATCTCCAAACAGATTTTCTGCTTCCTATGGATGTCTTTGAAAGCTTTCGGGATGTGACTTGAAAGAGTCACAAGTTGGATCCAGCTCATTTCTTTACATCACCATGTATGAGTTGCGCAGCAATGCTGAAATATGCAGACATAAGGCTCCAAATCCTGAAAGATTATGACATGATCCTCAAGCTGGAAAAAGGAATCCGAGGCGGAATCTGTCATTGTGTTCATCGATACAGTGAGACAAACAACAAATACATGAAAAATTATGATCCATCCAAGGCATCCTCATATTTGACATTCTTGGATGCTAACAATTTATATGGTTGGGCAATGAGTGCTCCATTGCCTTATGACAATTTTAAATGGGTGGATCAACTAGAAGAAATTCCAATTGAACAACTGCACCCTAATTGAGATGTTGGTTACATATTGTAGCCCACTACATCAATCTCCAACAAGCTATAAGGAATAAGCTCATAATCACAAAAATCCATCGGACTCTCCAGTTTAGTCAATCAAAATGGCTTAAGCCCTATATTGACTTTAACACCAATCTGAGGACCAATGCCAAAAACGACTTTGAAAGGATCAGTTCCAACTGTACAATAACAGTGTTTTTGGCAAGATGATGGAGAATATCCGCAAAAGAATCAACATCAAACTGGTATGTGATTGGAAGCGGCAAAGAAGCTCATTGCCAAATCAAACTTCCACAGTACTATTATATACATTGAAAACCTTATGAGTATACATATGCTGAAGACTTTCCTGGGGTTTAATAAGCCAATATATGTGTCGATGTCAATCCTGGATCTATCGAAAACCTTGATGTATGACTTCCACTATGACATCATGGTCCCCAAATTCCAGGATTTGCAGCTAATGTATATGGATACTGATGGCTTTGTCTATCAGATTCATACAGAAGATCTGTTTGCGGAGTTTTTTTCAAATGGCTCAACATATGGATACCTCAGATTATCCAAAGGACCATCAAAATTATTCAACACCAAATAAAAAGGTCCTTGGAAAGTTTAAGGATGAAGTCAATGGTCAAATCATTTCCAGATTCGTGGCACTACGGTATAAGATGTATGCCATTGATTTGGATGGCAAACACACATCTTCACCAGAAATACCCTTGGGAGGAAAACTGTTTTTTGATTTGATATGCCAAATGTATGATAATGACGAACCTTTATGATAGTACTTTAATGTTATGATTACAGGTTACTTTACTTTGTGATATTAATAAAGTATTTTACTACGTTTATACTGTTGCTTGGATGATTGGGTCCTCTACATGTCTACCGTAATTACAGAGTACGGATTATTTGCCAAATACACTTTTTTTATTTAAACTCTTTCTTTCTAAACTCATATCTTAATTCTTCTGATAAACTTTATATATCTTCTCTTCTCTTTCTTGATTGGGAAACAAAAATCCACTTTCGGTTTAGGGCCGTAAATTCATTTTTCTCTTATCTGCTAATCAAACTCTGTTAAAAGTAAAAATAAATTTGGAAGAGAGGGGGTAAAAGATGTTGTGACATACTTATTTTAGGGGGTTAACAAAGATGTGACACTTTGGGTCCTGGGGACGGGGAGGCTGCAAATGCAAAAAAGCGTGACATCCTTTATGGACAGCCCCGTATATTTAAAATAAATAAAATATTTTAGAAAATAATTTTAAAATGATTTGTAATTTAAATTGTAAATTATATTGGAATTTAAATTTGTTCGAATAATTAGAGGTTTAGAAATAGAATTAAAATTTATCTATCAGGAACGATGTCTAGCTACAAAAGTTTTGTGGAGGAGTTTTCTGTAGGCAATTTGAGTTGTGATATCAATAAATGTATTGAAAATTATGCTAGTGTTCTTAATAATTACTATTACTTTTTATTTAAATTAATAAAGATCGATCACACTTGGAGCTCATTAATACGTTTCCTGTCTCAAACAAAAAAAGTTAAAATGAGCTGCAAGTTTAAAAGCTTTTTTGCAAATTATATTTTTTATGCTGTCAGAAGAAAACACAACTAAATACAAAAAATCATGAATAAACCAGAAGTAGGTATTATAACCCTATTATTATAATAATAATTATTAGGTATTATAACACATATGGCTAAGGAGCGTAGAAAGTGAATTTTATTCCTACACGTTCATGAACTATATGTGTTACCTGAAACACATATCGCTCAGGAACTTATTAGTGCATTCTAAACGCAAGTTTCTTGACCAGTATGTCGTTATGCATAGTTAAATTGCATGCTTTTATTTGACAGGATGTATTTATTAAATGAAAAGTAACTATTAAAGTGTTATATATATATATATAATTTTTACATTTTATTTTTTTTCATTATGTTTCTCTCTTCCCTCAAGCATTTTCAGTATAATCCCTGTAGAGGTAACACATGTCATTTCCTTGTTATATATTTTTTCTCATCTCTTTTCAAGACGTTTCAATGTTTTATTTATCATTTCTTTTACTATTGTCATATTTGATCTTGTAATTCTTCATTGCCTTAGTTCTCTTTGGTCATTTTTATAATTCTTATTTGGCATCATTTGATTCAAAATAATAAAAAAGATAATCATCTTTTCCGCAGTAATATTAAGCAATAACCTAAAAATAGAATTAATACAATTAAATTGAAACAATGATCTTTAAATAGAAAGGTTAGGATTATTTTTATAAGATTACATTCTCTTAAAGAAGAGGATGTATGGTTTATTCGATGTATTTAATTTACAAAAGATTTTAAAGGGTTTTTCAAGAGGCACAATTCGTAAAAAATTGGATATTTTTGCATTGTCACACTGCTAAGTAAACAAACTTCTGAATATTGTACTATAGATTTACTTAATTTATTTTCCTAGATGAAACTTGAAGTTTCGATCCGAGCAACCAGTTGTAGTTTCGTCTATTCTGAAGACAGGTTCCTTGTCATCTTGACTCTTTAATTGAGATTTTGATAATGTCTCATGCTTGTTTTTATTGTTGTTCTAATATTTACGCATACAACGTATTCATTATATACGTTACAATGAAACCACGCAATTTGCCGTAACCGATGCACAAATTATTCTTGCATGAACAGATTTAAACATAGTAGCAACAAAAGCACATCTCACTATTCAATATTAATCAATTATTAATTGATATTAGAAATTTTTTTTACAAATAAATAAATCTTTACAAGACAATCCTGTTTTAACATTTATTTAGTCCCAATTCGTGCAGATTCACATACTGGACATATCTCGTACGTCATTAAGTTGTCCGCCGTACAAATGGTACAAGTCCAAATTTTCGTAACGGGGTTTTTACACTTTTGACACGATAAGAATTCTTTATAATTTAGATACTCGCATTGTTGGCATTTCCATTTGCCGTTTTGTGTCTCATTCATTGTGGTGCTTTTACCTGAGTCGTCTTCTTCCGAGTTTATGCCATCAATTGGTTCAAAACTTTTACCAAGACTTGTCCTCTTAGTTAATAAAGATTTACGATTTTCTGAAAGACAATCATAAATCGTTTCACGATTTACATTATAGATTGATGTACACGTAAAGGAACTTTCGTCATTATCTTGAAAATGACCAATTTCTTCATAAATGCGTTTTTCTGGCTAAAATAATTAATTAAATAGAAATTAATAGCTACATTTACTTTTTCAATGTGTTCTTCTTCATTCACGCTTTGCAATGTCGGAGAACACTTCTAAAAGAAAACAATTAGGTTATTTAAAACTTTTTAAAATATACATAAAAAAGATGACAATTTTTTATTAAAAACAAAGAAACACCATTTAAAATATATTTTTTGATAATATATTTCGAAGGTTTAACCGTCATCATCAGATCACTGATTATGTTCATTTTATATAAGAAATGAATAATTATGCAATCATTTACGTAAATCAAATCGAAAACCCTTAACAAATTAATTCAGAGTGCTGTTTGAACATTGATTTTTGGATCACAGGATCTTATCAACAATGTCTCAAATGACACTCTCTCCCAATAACTTTTTTATGCTCTTCTCCCCTCTTTGACTATGTTCTTGGACTCGTTTGCAGAGATGACGGGCAGCATGTCCGATGTGTATTGATAAACAATGTCCGAACACAAACCTAAAGGAGTATGTGATTTATTGCAAAACATATTCTCAATTTTAAATAATTGAGATGTAATTTTTAAATTTGTAATAATATTTGTTGATTTCAAGATCGAATTCTTTAGGTGTTTAAAACCCTCGGAGTAAGGTAAGCTTAGAGTATACCAAGGTTTAAAGCAGTTTTCAATGTCTAAATTATTAATTTGTTCATTATTATTTTTTTCTGTTTCAATTAATTTATCTACAGGTTAGGTCTTACGAGTGAATTTGTCTATGGTAGACTTAGAGTAACCGTTATTATTCAATAACTCAATAACTATTACTCAATGTATCAATACTTTTAATGGATTTTGAAAAGGTAAAAGAAAGAGACCAAGAGTTGCTTCAAGAACGTGTAACTGTAATATAAGCATAAATTATTTTAATATTTTGTGCAAGCATTTTAAAAATTATTGTGAGAGTGTCATATGAAGCATTGTTGATAAGATCATGTTATTAAGAACATAAATTGAATTTATTTATATCAAAATTTGTATTGCCACTAGAACAATTCTCCGTTAAACTTGCGTAGCTCGTCATCGTTCTTGATTGATAATCTTTAATAATATTCTTTAACGTCTTATTATTCAAACAAATTTAAATTACAATTTAATTATTACAAAAATAATTTATACTTT
>MQRK01128787.1:0-17098 GCA_001938485.1 Girardia tigrina
AAAAATAAATAATATTAAGTCTTGTTTCATTGTCGCTACTTGTCGATGATAAATCTAAAATCAATCGTAAAACACGAATTTTCACCATGAAACCGGAATAGGCCTAAACATTCACCTGCCAAGTTAGAGTCCATTATTCGCAGATGTATTTTTTACCATTGAAAATGATTATTTTGTGTCATTTATGTCACTCATACCAATAAATATGGGACAATAAAATTATTGTTTTTACAAAAAAAACTAGTTTGATAGAATAACTTTATTACCAAATAATCTTTTCAATCGTAAAATATAGAAAATTTTTAATTGTTTATATTATATTTTCTAAAATATTTTTTGATTTAATGAAATATAAATAATTTATTTCTAAGTTCAATTATATATATTTTTATTTTTTTTTAATTATACAAATATCAACCAATAAATATCCCGGTCCTTTAATTGAACAATTTCTTTCTTCATTGTATTAGGTTGGAACGAAAGTTTTTTGTGTAAATTAACATTTTAATTAAAACAAAATTTTTACAATAAAAAAGGGTCGTTTTCATTAATGTAATCACCTTTTGATTATTCTTCTCCAACGAGGCTGCATCAGAAAATTAAGGACTGAATATTCAGCCATTGTGAGAAAACAATGTTCTGTTGTCACCGTGGACTTTTGATATCTCCTACATTTTCTCTGTTCCTAAAAGAAATTTACATTGTCAAACAATGTGGTTTGATAAATGGTCGTGGTTGACCTTTTTTCATAAGTTATAAGGTGCGTTTTGTAAACTGTGTCATGTTTGCAATGAGTGCTCTGGAAAAGGAAGCTGTCAGCCATTAAAGCACCTTGTTTGTGAACTCTTTTAGCAATGGAAAGATGCAATTTAACATTTCCGAGAACACGAGAATACAAAGTACCATCAAGATTGCTTTCGGAAACCATAATTCTTTCTAGAAATCTCTGCAAAAGGTAAACTGGATATTATTAACAAAATCAAAAAAGGACACAAATAACAATCCGAGGAAAACCGCTCAAGCTTTAAAAAAATCATATAAAAAATCTTGTTATGCGGGTTATATGAATTACCTTTACGAGGACACGAAGATTCAGGAGTGGTTATTATGGATGAACCAGCTAAAGCCGATGGTGTATTTCAAGGAATATTGCGATTTTCCTACATCTCCCACTTATTTATGAAAGCTTTATGTCTTCTCCCAAAAACAACTTGTAGACCAGTCTTCAAACTCAAAATGCTATCGTTGAGGCCATCATGAAAAAATTGTGGAAATAATCAACAAATCTCAATGTTTCTCTATTCTGTTTGATGAATCCTGTGACTACTCAGGAACTGAATAACTATTTCTTTCATTTGGGTAAAAATATAACGGCTAATTATATTAATTGTGATTTCTGAATAATGTTTTATTTATGTATGTTGATGAAGACAACGTGCGTGATGACTTAACTGAATTTTTCCAATTAAAAGATCAATCGACAGAGGGAATTTCTAACACCATAATAAAGGAACTAATAAAAGTTTATATTGATATGAGATATGTACATTAGCAAGGTTACGATGGTACCAGTGCTATGAAATGATGTTTTTTAGGTGTTTAAAAACGAATTCGGGATATTTATCCTAAGGCCAATTACTTGCATTGCGCCAGTCACAATCTCAACCTGGCTCTTGTTCAAGCATCAGATATATCTTCTCTTCGCACTATGCATGACACCGCGTCTCAAGTGTGCCGCTATTTTTCAATCTCTCCAAAATGATCTTTTATTCTCAAAAATTTTCTGAGACGAATAAATCGATGCTCATTACTTGGTGTGAATCTCGATGGATTGCAGATCATGGTGCCATAATTCGATTTATTAAACTTTTTGGATCCTGTTGTGGATGCTGTGAAACATTTATCAGAAGACCACGATACAGAAACCTCATCAAATACAGAATACTCTTCAATCTGTTATAGAGAAAAGCTTCTTCGTCATATCATTATTTGTTGCCAAAAATGTTGCCTCTTTAACTATTTGACAATCCAAAACCTCACAATCCGAATTCCAAGATCTAGTAGCATGCATGTTCACACTAAATCTGTTTTGAAAACACTTAATCGATCTAGTGAGCATAGTCAAGAAAATTTTCATAAAATCCTCTCAGGGCCTGATGGACTTTTAGCACATATATTTTCAGATCATGTTGGAATCATAATTTCCAGGACTCCTCAGCGCTCTGTATTTAGAATTTCTTAGCGGTTCTTATAGTCATAAAACTATTATAGGATGACTGTTTACAACGTATTTCTTGACAACGTTAGAAGACAACTTCGTGAAAATAATATCTAGTTTACCTTATTAAGAGAAAGAATTATGCTTTTACGGAACAATCTTGATGGTACTTTGTATCTTTATTACGATAAGATATTTTCAATATTTGATGCTTTCATCCATTTCCACTGCCATAAAGTTACCGATATCAACTTTGAAAAGCTTGGCCAATTATATGAAACCTTAGTCGATAAGCGGCAGTTGCCCTCGGAGTATTGAATTTACTCGGAAAATAAGGTTCTGTGTCTCCCCAAAGACTAACCAGTGACAGCGTTGGAAGTATTTTGTCATTGTGATATCCGCTATTTTCTAAATATCAAAAAACTTCTACAAAGTTTCTTCAATCTATCAGTGATAAATGTTACAGAAGAAAGAATATTTTCTCCTCTGACCCGAATTAAAACAAATAACAACCGATTAAGTGTTTAAATGATGCTGTAAAATGCACTGCAGGTCAATGATCAATTCATTGTGATCATCTCAGCTGAGGTGCTCGTGCGATGACCTGAAACTTTCAAGTTGTATAAAGAATCAAGCGTCTCAGGAAGCATGCTGTGAGGAGTGAGTGCTACCGAAGACGATATTACTTTCAAAGATACGCCACTGTAGCGCTGTAGGTAGTATTTCAACTTCAATTAGGATAAAGCATTTATAGGTCATTGCTCAGCACAGTCATCTGCAAAGACCTGGATTTCTTCTGAAAACAAATGTTATGTTATTTCGACTCCTGCATTAATAAATGTTTCGAGTTCTTCTGTTTGCAAAATAGTTAATATGTCTTGGACTACCTCTTGTTCCACATCAAACTGCTTTCCTAGATAATTCTGTGCTGATTATACAGTACAATTTCGAGGCGCACCGTATCCGGATTTCTTGTATTTGGCATATTCATGTTAACACCTCTTAAAATGAATCTCTGTTTCCCCGGGCTGTAGTTTCTCTTCCTTTCCACCAGGATATAAAGTCTAATTTACGAAGTTGCGAAGCTCTATTGTTTATTATTTCTGTTAGAATAAGATCGTCTTGCTGTTGCTGCTTTTGCAAATCACGAAATATTTTTAAAAAATCAACTATGAGACCGTTAAGCCAAACTTGATGCGATTCATATAACCATGTCTTCAAATATCCGCGTGCTGTTGCTCTCTCTTTTTTTCAATTCGCCTTTCACTTCTAAAAACTTAAAAACTTCCTTACAGCCGTAGATATTAGAAGAATTACCGTTAAAAGGTTGACTAAGTGCTCCGCAAATCAAACTTCGTAATGAGCAGGGAAATGATTCACCGTTGGTTGAAATTGATGCAGGAGTTTCGTTGTATTTCTAGACTTCCTGAAGAAGATAGCTAGACGCAGCTCTAAAACGCCTCCTTCAATGCTTTGAAAAGCGAGGTAAATTATGTGAACAGAACACCAGAACGTCAATAGATCACGATGCAACCAGTTTTTAATAAGCTTCCAAAGCCACCTTATAAGCTCTTTTGCCATCTGTTGTAACATCAATCAGCTTGGAAGTTAGTACAACCATGGTCTTAAGGATGCGCTGAGTGGCTTACAGCAGTTCAATGGCTCCAATCTGTTGAGATTCGTTGAAGACTATGAAGACGTTCTACGTAAGCAAAACAATCCTGTAGCTCACGAGTGAGTTCCTTCTGAACTTCTCTAGCAACTGTGAGTAGTGTTTCTCGATAACCGTTTGGCTCTTTGTAATGTAATGTCAATGAGGAAGGTTGAAATTCCTCCAATGGAAAATTCATTTCTGTTGTATACGCCAACTCCACAATATTTAAAAAATTATTTAAAATTCAAGAACTAAATTAACAAATTAATAAAAATCTAAAATAACAATAACAATTCATAAAATAAAAATTAATAAAATGCACAAAATCAAATTACAAAACCAATATGTTTAGTGGTGGAATATGGAGAATCAATTTGATACTACATCGTTTATAAATAAACGTTTATCAAAAATTCTCGTTCTCATTAAATACCATTTACAAAGACTTTCAAAACCGAGAAATCAAATAAATAGACTGTTACGTCGATTAAAATTACATCTTGGACGAATCAGGTTGAACACCATCTTTTATCGTGTAAGTAGTTTTACGATGTAAGTGCCGGTCATCCGGTCGCTAACGAACGCATCGAACTCGTTCAAGTCAACAGTATTGCGGTCGCGATTACACACAACAATCCGTCCCGCAATAACTTCATTTTTGTGAAGACTGTTAATGATTTTGGACCTGTATACTTGAGTTAAATACCTTAAGGGCAAGCTGTTGGCAGAAGGAGAACTTATCAGACTGTTATTATAAACTTCGACGGCGAGTGAGGTAAGAAACCCCACAACTTCCGCACTGTACTTCTGCTAACGTTTCAGCCAATGGTCGCACTGCTGCGTTATCGAAGATTGAGTCAAGGTGATCTATGACAGCCTTCACTTTTACAATTGTATCTGCACGATAGCCATAAGCTAAGAAAACAATGCAATTGTGAGCAAACTTGCAAGCTAAATTCACAAACTTTTCGCACGCTCTATATTTCATATATTGTGTTTTACACTTCCCTTCAGCAAGTGAAAACATAAATGCTTCCAAGTAGTCCCTACTATTTTCTACTTACCATTTTACATTCACTTTTTTGTGCTTGTATCATTCCATAGTATTGTGAGAAGTGCTGATTTTTCTGTTGCGAAGGGGCCAATATGTGTATTTTTGATTCAGTCTTTTGCTAGAACAGCGAAGTTTAAATCTTCTGTTGTTGCAAAAGCATCAGATTATGATCACAAAAATTAGAAAGGTAATTTTAAAAATCGATTTAAAAAAAAATTGCCCCCAGTCTATCACTTTTGCCTTGGACTGGGGGGGCATTTTAGTTACAGTGGGGGGCGCTTATGCCCCTATTGTACCTATCAGTGATGCGCAAAATGTGCCGTGAAATAATTTCCAAGTGCCACAATAGAAAATTAATATGGCTATAAATGATATCTGCTGTCAAGTCAGTCAAAATGTTCATATGAATAGTTCCTTATGAAAATTTAGTCAAACAACAATGCTTATCAAATTCTAAAAAGATTTTCATATATTTTTCTTATAGAAAAACCCTATCATCTTTAGTGAGGTTACTAGGTCGTTTCTATGAAATTTTAAAAATAATTATTAACAATAAAACAATTTTAAAAATTTAAATAACCAACATAAAAATTAAATTAAAATATCATAAATATTATATTTAATATATTTTTAAATAATTAAAATTATTTTGTAATTTAAATTATAAATTATTTTGAAATCGAATTGTAAATTAAATTGTAATTTAAATTTGTTTGAATAATATGACGTTTAGAAATAGAATTTTAAAAATTTATCAATTAAGTTTAGTGGAGAATTGACTTAGTGGCAATTCAAGTTGTGATATCAATAAATGTTATGAAAATTCAATTAGTGTTCTTAATAATATCAATATTCTTCTTTAAAAGAAACTTCTCAACCATCCAAATAAATATTTAAATTTGAAAAAAACTCGAAAAAAACCTTTTTTAACTCAGAATATAAAATTCGAATTTAATTTTTAGAAAAATATAAAATAAAAAAGTTTAATAAAATCAGTATCAATATACAGCGGCTTGATTGTTTAAAATAAAGAAAGAATCACCGACTCCAGTTTTGCTGCCGGAAATTGAAGTCATTCATCTTTTCACTGAGTAAAATTTGAGCAAGTTGTCAGTGCACATAAAAAGGTTTGACTGTCGTCTTATCCCCCAGGATGGGAAGGATAATAAATTGATATATGTGTGACCACTGGAAGCGGCTGATGTGCCAAGTGTCAGGATTTTTTGATTGTATAAACTGGTTTAATTCTGTACTGTGAAAAATTGATTTAATAATTGTTTCTTATGGACAAGCACGTGAATTTTTATGGGGGTTCTAGAAATTAATATTGTGGTTATTAAATATTTTCCTTGACAAGTATAAATCTGTTTCAATTTTCCAAATTTTTTTTATCGATGTCTTTCTCGATTTTTATATGGAGAAAAATTAGAGTTTATGCAATGAAGGTTAAGGAAATCATTTACTATAAAGAATGAAGGAAAAGAGATTTTTTTCTTTTGTATTTCTGGTGAAATGCAATCTACATCCTAGATAGGTCTTCATAATTTTTACAGGGTCTTCCTTTCGTAGGAAGACAGGAGTCAATATAGTTCAGTGGTAAAACTAGACAAAAATATACTTCAAAATGCTAATCCCTTATATGAAGACTTTTATTAAAATTTTCGATTCGCCACTAAATTATGAATTTCTTTAATTTTAAATTTAAAGAAAAATTAAATATAAAAAATATATAAAGCTTTTAAAACTAAAAAAAAAGTTAAAAATGTTTTTTTTTAAAAAACTAGCAAAACTTAAACAATTATGCAAAACAAAAAAAGTTTATTATAAATTAAATTTAAAATGAATTTAATAAATTTTTAAAAAAAGTAGAAATTTTTTAAAGAAAATTTAATAAAGTTACTTTGGCTAAATGATTAAATTAACGAGAAATTTGTTTAAATATGTGTATTATTTTCAATACTAAATTTATGTGTGAAATTATGAATTCTAGTGTGGAATTCAACATTATCGAAGATAATGTCAGTGCGACTAACATCTTAAATGACTAATTTTTTTCATTGTTTAGAAAAACAAGTAATATAATTATAAAACAAAAAACTTTGAAATATTATACCTCGTTTATAAGTTTCCTATTGTATGTGAAAGGGGTATTTTTGATCGAAATTACGATCCATCACGACAAATAGGTCACCCAAATATTTTCAAATGTTGGAATTTGCAAGAAATATGAAAATATAAATTCCTAACAGCAGTTTTTTCATAAAAATAAAAGTATTCTACGAGTTTCTTTAAATAAACACAACTATTTCAAATATATACATGGTGCGTTCAATAAGTATCCGGCCTGACTATGAGGAGGTAATTAATTTTTGGTTCGCTGATCAAAATTTAAATAGTTTTAAAAAAGATTATTTTAGATTTGAATTTAAAAACATTTGTTCCAGATTTGAATTAATATAAAAAAATTTAAAGAAATAATTAACATTGAAATTGGAATTTTGCATTCCAATTTCAATTCATTAAAATTATATAATATATATTTATATATGTATATGTATATACGTTATATTAAGAATTTAAAATTGTTATGTTTTAAAATTCGTTTGTTTAAACGAATTATTATAATTACACAGATTTGATATCCAATTAAGATATATAAGGAAAATCGATTGCCTTGTCTAATTGTCTAATTTAATTGTCTAAATATCAGCGGATTAATTATTAATTAGGAAAGTAGTTGGAAAATTTGTTTGAAAGTTGTTTTATAATAAAGATATAATTTGAGTAAAAATTCTGATATTGATGTTACAAATACTTCTCACACTGACAAAGAAAACGAATTCCAAAAACACAATTTTTATATCACAACAAGCTTAGCATATGTATGCATCATTTTTCAAAATAATATCGATTGCGTTCAACTCTCTTCCGCCTACAAATAATCAACTAAGAAAACGCCTTATCTAAACATTTTGGGGGGCTGGAATCAAAGAATTGGCATTACCACATTCGAATCGTCTTTAGATCCAAACTGGACACCACTTAAATACTTCTTAAGGTGTCTGAAGAGGTAAAAATCTCCCGGTGCCAAATTTCGGCTGTGCGGCGAATGAATCACAAGCACTAGTCAAGCATCTTCAATTGTGGTTTGAGAAATGCCCGCAGTGGCGTATTGTCGTGGGAAAAACCATTGTGGGGTGGTCTTCTACTTCCCTCTATACTTTCAAGCCGTTGCCAAGAATTGGCTGTAATATGATGCAATAATAAATATTAATGCCATTATATGCGATATCCATGAGAGAATTGCTTCCTTTATTCCATTCCGTTATAATTCATATCTATCTATCATATATAATCTTATTTATAAATTGCAATCAGGGTGTAGATTAGTCATGCTTGCTTCCAAATTAGGATATCAATGTTCTCCCAGACTATTCGTTTAGGAAAATTAGATTTACACCACCTAATTTCCAATATATTTCAGCAGTTATTTAGGAATTGTAAAGCTTGGTTCTTAATTAATGGATTCAATTTTAAAATGTGCGTTGTCATAGATTACATGAGATTCTCATGATGAGAATTTGTCACCTTATAGGGTAACTACTATTTTATCAAGTGTAGGTTATAGTTCCTACATGTAATCTTACCGCCAGAAACCAAGCGAAATATCAATAGTATATTCAAATAGACAGTCTTAAATTGGCTCAGGAAATTTTTGAAAAGTAATTTGAACCTCAAAAATGAGTCTCTGAGTCGCCAAATTAAGCAGATAGACTAACTGAAAGTAACAGTGGAGTCGGATCCATCAGGAAATCCTCATGATTTTTTGTTAATTTTTGCTGTTACAAAGCAAACAATATTGAATCACTTGGTTCAAATTGATAAAGTGAAAAAACTATGATTTTTTGTTCCAAATTTTTGTATGTATTTACACATCTTGTAAAATTAGGAAGCGTGAAATGAGGCAGCTTGGACTGTAATTAACTCTCATAAAATATTAAGTACTGAAAGAATTTGGTCAATCCCAACGAATAGAATACATTGTAATTTCAAAGTGTCTAATATAATTCTTGTTAATCAATAAACAATATTTAAGCAGTATTTACCAGGACCACAAAAAGCTTAACGATATCAGTGTATGTATGTGTGTGTGACTGAAAGTGTTACGTAATAATCAATAAGCCCCCCGAAATGAAATCCTGGTTACGACCCAGATGATCAGATTTGATATTTTCATGTACCACATCATTTCTTCCCAAATTCAATTCAATTTTATCTATCCAGTTATCATTCACTTTTTTATCCACCGACACAATATATTCCTACAAATTTTTTTAACCAAAATCAGTCCAACATAATTCAAAATCTTTACTATTTCCTCCACAATCAATAAATATCAGACAACCAACATTCTCCACGAGACTTGCGATATATAAATCCGTTAGATATAAACAATTTTACATTATTGTCTACTATCACCTTTTTCTTCTATTCGCTGTGATCAACAACCTTCTTTGTCTCTTTCTATTCGAATTTTTATTTCATAAATTAAAATACACCTATCATAAATATGTATTCTCTATTCATAAGTATTTATACCTGCGGTTCTCAAACAGTGGGTCGGGACCCCCATGGGGGTCACAAGCAGGATTGTCAGGTGGTCGCAAGGCAATTGTTTTAATTCAAAAAATTATGCATCTTATCAGTTTTTAGATTCATTATACAGTCATACAGATGAACCATTATGTAGGGTGTGAGCGACCAGCATGGTTTCCTGCTATATAAATGTGTGTGTATGAGAGTACATTAATAACCTCTCACACTAGTTTGCGAAACCTCACTTCATAGTCGTGGGTGCGTGTGCGTGAATGTGTGTATGCATGTTCATTTCTTTGTCAACGGTTAGCTTACCTTGACAGTGGGTTACGTTGCTCACGGAGCAAGATATTACCCCGAATTAGCATGTTGTGTACAAAACAAAAATAAAACAAATGTGTCAGTTTGGTGTAACATTTTCTGAAGCACAAGATATTATGAGGACGGAAGAGATCATCTTCCGTAGTTGGTTGAGAACCACTGATTTATATATAATTATAAGAGAGACAGAATTTATTAATTGCGTAATTAATCACAAACCAGTTTTATATTTACTAGTCATAGATTTAAAATATATTTTGATTCTTGATCATTTCACAAGAAGGATCTTTAACCCTGCCAGTTACTTCCGTAAACATTGTTTTATCATACTTGTGAGACAGTAAATATTTAGGATACCCGTTAATGGATTACAGGGGCCTTTTGTTAACAAGACATATATTTGGATTCTGTTTACATATTCTTTTAAAAATATATATTTATATAAATAAACAAAACATTTAGGCAGTCGCATTAGTTCGATTTAAATATCATTTTAATGAATGTTTATAGGAATATATTTATTTTATGGAAGGTCTTTATATAAATATGACCGATATTAATAAGCAAATAATTGAAATTAATTAATAATTGGAAAACAATTATCAAAGCAAATAATTTTCGAAGACATCCAAAAGACACGTTTAAGCTAAGTTACATAAAAGATAGAGAAGAAGAAGTCATAAGGGTCACGAAATCAAAACGAATAATTTTCCATTTTTAACTAAGTTTAATTTTCAAAATTTCAAAAAAAATATTTGTTTTAACATTACAAAAATAAACAATAAAATATTATTTATAAAAATATAAAAAAATAATAAAAAAAATCTATAATTATATTCTATATCTTTAAATATATTCAGAGAAATGAGAGATGTAAAAGATATTTTTATAAGTAATTCTTTAAAGCGTTTTTTGAATGTTTCTTTTTTTCAATGCACTTCAGACGGCTTTAGGGAACATTGTGACATATGCTTTCGTAGAAGAGATTGTCGACTAAACGATCTGGGACATTTATCGCACTGGTATCTTTTGCGTGTCGTATGCGTTTGCATATGAGCTCGTAAATTCGATCTATCAGCGAATGCCCTTTGACAACGATTGCAAACATAAGGTCGTTCTCCGGTATGAATTCTCAAGTGACCAGACAACAGCCACATCCTAGAAAACGCTTTACCGCAATGTGGGCAGATGCATGGAGGGTTATGTGTTCTTTGATGCATTTTCAGAGCGCTTGAGCTATTATGTTTCTTACCACACAGAGGACATTCATGTGATATAGTATTGACAATTGATAAAGACTTTGCGGAGTTATCGGAACTAGGAAGACAACTATCTGTATCTATGATAGAGGATGGATTGCAAAAGTTGCCATGATCCGTCTCGAAAATGGGAGGAAACAAGCTGGTAGATGTCTGGTTGATTAATTTTGGATTCCAACAAAGGTTTGATGGATAGACTGGTTGAAAGAACAAACCCCTGTCATGCTGTGTTATTATATAGTGGTAAAGGTTTGTTGCACGTCGAATAATCTCAAATTTCTGATTGTTATTCATGATATCAACCTGTTTGTAGGACGAATTGTAAATTTGGTTTCTGATTGAACTGACGAGCATTTGGATGACATTAAACTTGGCCACGTAGGGTACCATCATATGGTTGAAAGTTTCGTAATTTTCTCGATTGAACTCTAAAGAAATTAATAATTAATCAAAGAATTGTTTTTTTATTTTAATTCTCACCCATCTGAAAATAAATTAATTTTTTTCTAAAATTTAAGAAAGATTTGTTGATTTAACACTCATCTCACATTAAAATAACGCAAATCTGCTCAGAAAACGCAAACATTGATTTTCTCAAATCTGATTGGTCGATTTTTTCTTGGATTGTCCAATCAGATAATCCCAATTAATTATATTGAATACAACAGTTTAATAAATTTTTATTTGTTCAAATTGAGTATTTATTTTTTAAAAAAAAACTTAAAAATTTGTCAGTCTGTTTTTTTGTTAGAAATATAATTAATAATTAAAGATAAAAATTAAAATAAATAGTGTGTATGTATAATATTTTTTTACTTTTGTAAAGATCATAAAAATCTATTCTTATTACGAAAATAATAACAACGAAACGTGATTGCAGAATTATAAAAAAAACGGAGAATAGGCATTATGTAGTGAGATATACTTTCATTTCCGGTTTCATTCTCCTGGAGGATTGAATTAGCTTTAATTATCTTTTCGTAAATTACTTTCTAACAATTATCTAAAAAACGGAAATCGACAAATAAATTGTATCACAAGAATTATATAACCTCATAGGCGTCCCGAAGGGGGGTGAGGAGGGTTATTTGCCCCCCCTTGGAATTAAAAAATAAATGTGCACCACAAACAAAATATAAATAGTAAATTAAATTTCACAGCAGATGTTGTTTATTGTGTAAAGTGTGGTTTATTAATGTGATTTATGTTTTTATGATTTCGAAATTGATGAGAAGGAAAAGAAATAAATCAATAAATTGCTATTTTTTAAAAATTCTACGCAGTAGAAGTTTTTAAATTTGGCCCTCCCCTAGAAAAATTCTACCGAATGAAAGTTTTTATTTTACAACTCCCTTGGAAAAAATCCTGCGGGCGTATATGTATAACCTTTCAACTGATGAAAATTTCTTGTAAGCTCGGGTAATGAGAAAATAATTTCTTAGCCGTCGGAATTAAAATTTAAAAGCGTTGTAGTCCGGACGGAATTATTTTTTTTAAAAAAATACACATAATAAAATAAAGGAATTTTTTATAAAAAATATAGTGGCAGACCGAACGGGCTCCTATTTTCGATTTGGGTAACTTTAGTGGCCTTTAAACCACTAAGAGTTAATATTTATAAAATTTGCACTTTAAAATTGACATTTAAACAATTTAATGCGAAATTGATTCAAAAGTTTTATTGGAGCCTACTCTTACTAAAGTTTACTTTTTATTGCCCCACATTATTATGTGAATGATTTCCCTAACAAGTGTTACTTTAAATGTCGAAAAAAGTAGGAGTCTCTGGTCTCGAGGTCGGGAATTTAGAGGGAGCATTGCAGGCGAGTCAGGTCAGTCTATTCAATTTTAATCTGAAAATACTGTGTGAATACTTGTTGTCATGCTAAAACCTCTCAAGCATTTCTATCTGCTTTTCCATTTTTCCCTGGTTGATAGTTCTTGATTGCTCTAAAACTCGTTCAATATAATTTAATAAAAACACTTTGAACTCGTTCTTTATAACTCTATAATCACTTTTCGTTGCCATTATATTTCATACCAACAATAGATCAAACAGAGAAGACAAATATTTTTTAGAAGAGACTTCTGCAAACTGTTATATATATATATATATATATATACATATATTTTTATTTAAACAACAATTTTGATTGTCCTTAAGACAATCTTTGCCAAAGCTTTCGTACGATTGTATTGTAAACTAAATTGATTAAAGAATTACTTCTGATTTTTTTAGCAAATGGAGAAATAAAATAATTTATTAAAAATTTACTCAAAACTTATTGGATAATAATTAAAATGATTATTAATTATTTAAAAAATATTAATTCGATTTATTTATTAAAAATTGTAAAAATTAATTAACTTATTTAAAATTTTACAATTATTTGAAATTAAAAATAAATTTTAACATAACACATTTTTAGATAATAAGAATTAAAATATTAATCATCCTTCTGAGTAGGAGAGACACATTTCCAAATCAACGTACACATTCAAACACAAAACATCAAACATTCAAAATATTCCTCACGTATGCATCATGTACATTTTGTCCTAAAAAATTATTTTATTTTTATTTTTAAAAAACTACAAACATAGGGATTTCGAAAAACGTTTTCCTTGACATTCGACAATGATTCAATTGCATAAAAAATTTTATAAAATAATATAAATATAAAAAGATACAAAAATAAAGATTAAAATTGATCGATAATAACTTAGTGTCAATTTTATTGCTGTAAATGTATTAATAGTTTTTGTTAATGTAACATGTGTTATGTTTTTATGGTATGTCAAACAAAACGCTCTTCAAAGAAAATGAATGAAAAAGTAATTTTCAATGACATATTTTAAGGGGAAATTATTGAAGACTCAAAACTTCATATTCGATTTAGTGCTCCAAAACAAAAAACAATTATTTATGAGCATTCAAACAAAAAAATAATATAATGTTTTTTCAGAGGCAGACTCCATGAAGGTCCAAAATCTCAGAGCAGGTGCTTGTATATAATTAAAAGTACAATAATTGTTTATATCAAGCTGAGGAAACTCCTCAGAATATTGTGAAATTTTTAAAAAAAATCAATATGAAAGTTAAATTTTCCTTATTTCTTATTCATGTTAATTACGTTTTCTATTGTCGTTGTTGGAATTCACAATTCCATTCTTACGACTCATACCATATTAGAAAATTCCGATCGTGCTTTTTTGTTGATAAGGAAGCAGTACTTGTTGATCAGATTGTGGGTACTGTTGCTGCTTCTCTGCGATTCGATAGAGCTCTGAATGTTGATTTGACTGGGTTTCAAACTAGCTTGGTTCCTTATCCTTGCACTCATTTCCCGCCAGCTACATTTGTTCTTGTTCTATCAGTGGATGGAGCTTGTCATGGAAAACTGAACGTTGCTGAGTTTATCAGGGCGTGCTCTGAGTCTGCTAATCAAATAATCAATTTTAATCCTTAAATTGCCCAAATTATGCAGGGTTATGAGTAGAATAGTGGAGATGTCTTTTCCAAAGGTAACTTTTCCTAGAGTTATTATTTCATGTACTCGGAGATATACGAAGAAAAAAAAGAGATGCCTCGACGTTTCAGAGTCATATGAATAGGGATATGACTAAACGAGAGCGATGGGATCTGTGGAACGATATAGAGCCCAGACAGTAACGGTCATCATTGACGGGAGGACATCTACGATGGAACACCAGAGAAATTGTGATCACTTTGTAAAAGGGTTTTATATTTTGTTTGTTGATTATGTGATTTATGATTATAAAAGTTTATATATATCACAATCTAAGGCATTCCTCCCGCTGTTGGTGCGTCATATGGGTTTATTAAAAGAGTCACGAATTTCCCCAAAATTTAGCTTCCACAACTCTGTTTGCCAAACAGTACTGGTCGTAAGAAAACTTATCTTCAATCAAAAATTTATATTTAATCTATTATGCTTCCGAGTCCTCAACCATTAGAAATGTTGTATTCGTATGACTTGGTGGTGATATAAACGATCTTGTTGAATTTATTCGACATTTAGTGCTGCTTGAGGTAGATTTTAAATCACATTCATCAGAAATAGCTGCAGCAACCAAAGTTAAGAATTAATAATTATTGATCGTAATTTTTAAAATATTTAATTTTTAAAAATATTAATTAAAATTAATAATTTAAATCATTTTTTTAATAAAAACCAAAAATAATAAAAAATGTTATCAAAGTATTGAAACTTAATTGAATTTAAATTTTATTAAAAATATTAAACTTTATTTTAATTGTGAAATTAAAAATATGAATTTATCAAATTATTATTTTAATTATGTTCGAATAGTCATTCACTTTAAATTTAAATAAACAAATACCAATTTCCATCTGGGTGGGAGAGTCACCATTCTAAATTCAACATCCTTAAATCAACATACAGCATCACTACATTTACACATTCAAACAATTTAAAATATCACAATATCTACAATATATACTTATAACGTCTTAGTGATATCCGATGGCGTTACGGCTTCCAAGACGGAACTGATCCGACAAATATATATAAACTAGTGAATATTAGTAAATTAATCACAAAATGAACATTTTAAGCAACTTTATAATACAATATAAATTTACAAAATTAGTAATATCTGAGCAAAGTAGAATCGTAAAATGGTGCTTTAATCGATTTGAGAATATTTGGAGATTTAATCTTTTAACCTGTGTAACATGGATAATGTAATACAAAATGGGCACCAGCTTGCTATGAAGAGAAGTTGAAGAAGTCAACTTAAGGTGTAGAAAATCAGCCCAGCTAGGCGATTCTATCTACATATGTTGCTAGTTGAGTACTCTTCAATTAATCCACTGTTTTCCAGTGGCAGACCGATTGTTCCATCAGAAAGCATTCGTAGGGATAATTTCCTGTGCTGCCAGATATGCTAATGCCGCACGAGGTGACTCTATTTTCTGGTGATTTGTGGGCTTTGCTTCTATGACACTTAAATCAATATCAATCATTCCGATATTCAATCACGGTTTCGTATTTTCTGTTTTGCTTTTTGTGGTGCAATTTATTCCTGTTGGAATTTTTTGGTTTCAATGAGAATCAAATCACAAAAAATTTCCCCTTTTATTCGTTACAAAAAGAATTATGGAAATTAACAAATGAAACGTAAAAAAATTTGAATGAAATAAAATCGAAAATTTTTTCTTCGTTTTTTCTTTAATTTTTCTTTTGTTAATTTAGAAATTTTTGAAAAAATTTCAAATAGGGAAATAAATATTTTTTAAGAAAAGAACATTATTTTATGTTTAAATGGTTTTTTTGTTGTTTGATTTTAGAATTGAAATTCAAATAATGGATTCTTATTCAACTTCCAGGCAGTTTTGAGACCGAGGTATGTTGAGAAGCCATAGGCGGCCCGAAGGGGGGGCAAGGGGAGTCACTTGCCCCCCTGGAATTAAAAATCAAATGTGTACAAAAAACAAAATATAAATAGTAAATTAAATTTTACAGCAGATGCAACACTTTGGTTTGCATATTGGAGATTGAAAATCTGAGTTTTAGATTTAATACTGCATTCGTCAGTATTTTATCTTTCTGCTTCTTTGGCCCTTACTCTGGCATTGACACTTCCAGCTACTACTTGTACATTAGAGAGGTCATTTAGTACTCTACGTAGATTTAAAACCTGGTTACGGTCAACTATGGTAGAGAAAAGACTGAATGACCTTTGAAGGGTGAGTGTCCATCGTCATATAATATACGAAATGCAAAAACAATATTTTTTAAATGTTCTTAATCGGTTTACGTTAGAAAAGAAAATATCGCAATTACTTTTCACAGTGTGAGGAATATTTTTGAATGGTGTTTATTGTGTGTAGTTTGGTATGTTGTTTTAGGATTGTGTTTCTCCCACCCAGATGGAAGATTGATATCTTAAATATTTTAAAACGTCGAGTTGTTTAATCAATTATTAAAAGTTAAATAATCACTTTAAAA
>MQRK01128818.1:0-11759 GCA_001938485.1 Girardia tigrina
TGCCAAGTGTAAACATATTTACTAATTTCAAAATTACATTTATTTCTTGAAATATGAAATATTTGTCTCGTTCAAGTAATAAGCAGTTGACCTTAATTGATTCTATATAACTGTGACTCTTAATGTTTAATATTTTATACATTAAATCTTTTACTTTTCAAAGCAGTTACAAATGAGGTTTGTATCGAATTTTATCGATTACTGTCTTACAGATGTAAAATTTATATTAAAAATATCTTCAAACATTTATTTATAAGATAATTTTTTTGATATTTCATCATCAAACAAAATAAAATCTTTATTGGATTAAACAAATAAATTGATAATAATAAATAAAAAATAGAATAAAAAATGTTAAATAATAATTTTAACATTATGGCAAAAAATCTTAAACAATATTAAGATAGTTTCAATTTTTTTTAATTTAATCAAACGTCTTCAATCTATTGAGTTTTTCAATACTTATCATTGTTTTAATTTAATTCATGCTGGAATGAACTTTTCATAGCTTAAATATCCAGGATAGATAAAAAGATTCAAAACATTTCATAACCAACCTGTATACATACTTACACTTCGCTGGAATTCATTATGCGTTCTTCGATAAACATTGAATAAAAGATTACATGAGAAAATTATAATTATAATAATTATTTATTTTAATTCATTTCCTATTTCAAAAGAAGTGTAATGTTTGGAAAATTACTTTTTTCCCACACTATCTGTTTGACGACATTAACGATCAATTCAAAACATTTTTTTCGAAAAAGTTACTATTAAAATTATAATTTATATTTTAAATTGAAATTCGTAATTATTACCCTCTAGCAATTTTAAAAACCACACTTTTAAGAGACAAAAGGGCAATTCATTATGTCTCAAATAAAATACTTTAAATTAGAGATGTTTAGCAAAAACAACGAAAATATTAGTTATAACTTAATTCATTCAAAGAAAAGGTTGTTATTTTACATTTGTATTTTGTGAAATTATACAGTCACGATAACTAATTCTGATATACAAAAATTGAAAGTCATACAAATTAATTCTTATATAGTATATATTGTAAACAGTAGAGAAGTTTAGTCAATGACGAAGATAATCTTGTATCTGCAATATTATATTGTAAGAGTATATATAGTCTAATAAAACGAAAAACTTAGTAAATAATCTATTTTAGTGTGTGACAGCAAATTCGATAAATGTTTCAAATCTAAAATATAAATAACCAGTATTAAATTAACAAGAAAGTCCTTAATAAATTAAGATTGCTACAACTAAGCACAAATCGAAAACTTTCGTCACTACTAAATATGATTTTAAAACCGATCTTTAAGAAGTATTTCTTTGGTTTTTTTGAAAATTTTCAAGATTAACACTATATAACTAAAATAATTTATGTTTCATTTTCCTTTTATCAAAACTTGCATTCATTTATTAATGAGACAAATTGACTAAACAACAACATATAAAACTAATAACCTTTGAGTTTAGAAGAATTAAACAAATAAATCATCTATATGTTAGCATAGAGTAAATAAATACTAATAGCTTGACTCGAACAATTTTCACACACAAAATAACACATGGTTACTTCTCAGCCTAAAATAATCTCTAATCTTTCTCCAATAACGAGCTCGTAATAATATTAATAATAATTGAAAGATTTTATATTATTATTTAATGAAATTATTTTATAATTATAATTTCAAAAAAATTATAAAATCGAAAGATTATTTAACATTTGTTGTTTAAAATAATGTCAATCCTTTTGCATATTAAATAGGCTGGAGTTTCTTTCTTATTCTCAATTATTTTTACTTAATCCATAAATTATAATTAATGTTTACATATTTTTATAATTTGAACAACAAAATCATAATCCTAAAATATAAAAAAATAAACAAAAAAGTAGAATTATTAAAAGTTTAGTAAAATTTTTCAACATTTTTTTTAATGTTTTACACCACAGAAATGTGATTTTGATCATGAAATTACGAATATATGTTAGCATGGTATTCATAATACGTAATTAAGGTTTAAATATTTATGGATAGGAAGTATACCCTAAACATTTCTAATAAAAGAACCCGATGTCTAAAATCAAAAAGAAAAGTTCTGATAATTTATAATAATTTTAATTTTTAGTTATAAATCATTCAAAATTAACTAGTTACATAGTTCCCCAGTTGATTTTAGACACTGAGTTGACCGTTTGTAAAATTTGAACTTTCATTGGTAATTAGTAAATTATACGTTATAAAATTTTAAAGTGTCTTCCAATTAACAATACAGTATATCCAGGCCATTAAATTGAAAATCTTTGAAGATATATCCAGCAGTTACACTTACATTAATATATATTACGTATAATAAAACAAGGATCCACTTTTTGTATCATAGAAAAAAAATAATAAAAAAATATTTTATAATTATCATTGTTTTAGAAGTTGTTTCGGATTGAAAACCCATTTATTCTTATTTTAAATCTTTAAAATATGTCAAGATGTTTTAAACACCTTTCAATCGCTCAGCTACTTCATGATTCAGATCTTCCTTCGATATCCATTGGCCCAGAATGCCCTTGTGGCCTTCCTCTACGTGCGGAACAGTCATATGTTTATCCTTAGTAGAGATAAAGGTCTTAGACTCAACCCTGGCAACATCCTCCGGATCGGTTTTGCAAATAAAACTGAATTATTGATGTAAATAATTGAAACAAATTTATGTCACGTACCAATTTTCTAATTTTCTAAGAGCGTGTAGAGTGCCTCTTTCCTTCAATTTCGTGATAATTTCAGTGGCCTCGTCTTCACCTCCATCGCAGATGTAGAGAGCTCTGGGTTGGCAAACTTGAGCCTGAATATTAATCGAGATCACATCAGAATTATATTACTATGTAATTTAATATACCCATTTCGTGATAAATCCTTGAACAGCTTTTGGCAGATAGTGATAGTCCCCCTTACATATGGGCATGTGCCCTAAGTGGGGAATAACAACTTCATGAACTTCTTGAACAGCTTCATTGTCTCCTTCCCAAATAAACATCTTTTGAAATTACGTGACTGAATAAAATTATCACACAATTTTTAAGGTAAAGGTTATATTATTGATGCACTTAAACAATCAATTGAAAACAATTTCTCAGTGCACTTTTTTAAATGAATTTTTCCATTAGCCAACTTTATTTGATAAATAAATCTTTAAAGATAAAATTTGAGTGATAAATAATTAAAGAAATGATTAAAATTACATGTTATGAATAAAATTAACCGATAATTGTTTAACCAAAATATAATATAAATTAATTTTTAGATTTTAAAAAATTAGTATCAAAATGGTTGATGAATTCATGTTTTTTAATGTTTAAGAATGTTTTGAAATTACGAGAATTTTCAAATTAAAATTTAAATAATTAAAAAACAATAAATATTTAGAAATAAAAAAAATAAATCTCGATTTATTTTGATAATCACACTTATATAAAAATAAAAATTATTGGCTTGAATTTAAATCAGACAATTTCTTTCAATAAGTTTTCATTCTCGTCAGCAGTTCATAAAATAAATTGCAATTTTGAGTACAGATTAAAGTAAAAATAAATTTTAAAATTATTTACCGAAACACTGTTGGAGGTATCTTTCTTAATATCAAAATTAAAACAAAAATGTAATATATTTTTAATATGTATAAAATTTTATAAAATAAAGATATTTTGGCTGCGTGTTTTTAAAGAAGGTGGTACATGTATGTCAAGAAAAACTTACAGGCCCCTTTATTTTTCTGTTAAAGCTATTATTATTATTCTTGGCGTTTCATTACTCACAGTTGTACTTCTAAGGACTGAGTACTAAAAATATTACTAACTTTATAATCCTCTATCTTCAAAACCATATTTTAGATTGAAAAAATACTGACTGTTTTGAAAAACGTGTTTAATTCAAAATAATTTTTGTAAGCTAAGAAAGATTATTTATTTTTTTAATAAATTCTGCGAGCTTTTGCCCGGAATGCCTGTCATTAAACTTGCAATTGTAGTTTCTGTCATGTTTTTCGCTGAATTATTCCCCTTGTTCCAAAAATCTGCAGTTATCAGTGTCTTATTATTTGTCGTCTTTAATTGTCTTTTTACCAGGGTCAAATATCTTTCGATTGGGCGAAGCTCTGGACAATTTGGTGGGCTCGCCTCTCTTTGCACCAAATCGACGTTATTGTCTTCGTACCACTTCTTGGCTGCCTTATCATAGTAGTACGATGCAAAATCTGGTCAAAAGAAAGTAAGACCTCCGTGTTGACTTATGAATTGTAATAAACGCTTTTGCAAGCGCTCCTTCACATAGACTTCTGTGTTTATTGCGCCCGATATGACAAAGCATTTACTCCTTTTCCTGCATCCACATATAGCCTACCAAACAAGATTTTTTTGGGAAACCTAAATTTTTTCTTGCTTCCCAATTTTTCTTCAACTTCTCCTCTCTTAGTTGCAGAGTAAAATTCTTGTCCGGGTAGCTGGGAAAACTCGCAGAACACATAAGTCTCATCATCCATATTGCAACATTTTTTCTTCGCAAGAAAACCAGATTTCAACTTTCTGGCTCGCTGCTGCGCCTTTACGTTCTTGTTAGCGTTCCGGTCTGGTACTGTTTAAACTTTATACGTTTTAAAACCCACAGACTGTTTAATTTTCCGAACTTTTTTCTCACTACAATATGCCTTTACTGCCAGTTTTTGATTTGATATACGAGTTTTTCTCTCTAACAGAGTCTTTACTTTCTTCAAATTCTGTGTATACGACAATTTCTTTCTTCTTCCTGAACCATTTTTTATAAAAAAGTTCAAGTTCTCATTGAAGTTTTTATAACGTAGGAAAGTGTTTTCTGACTTGATTGTAGATTTTCTTGAAAGAAACGAATAATTAATTCACGACTTTCTTTCTGTCGACATATTCATGAAAAATGAAATTTAAAACCAAGGATTGGTAGTTGGTATATCTTGTGGGGTGTCTGCTTCCGTTGTATTGCTTGCTTCATTTGTTGCACTTGTTGTCAGTTGAATTTGATTTTCTTCCTCTGTGTTCAAGTCTACTCTGTGATCGTTATTCAGATGTTTTATTAGCCATCCTCGTGTATTATAGCTTTTGTTTGCATTTGTGGCATTTAAACTTGTTAGCTCCGTCCGGTTCTTCTTGATCACCTCTCTCTATGTGATCCCTCTTCATGTGCCTGTTAAGTTCCTTTGCTTCCGCAAACTCTTTAAAACAGTCGTCAATAGGGCATTGAATTATCTTCTCTCTCAAGCAGATAAGTTTGGGTAAACTTGTTGCTGTCCTTTCCGATCTTCCTTTCCTAATGAGTCCAGCTATGTATGCGCTCTGTGAAATGGTGGCGTCTTGGCGAATAATGTGTTGTACAAATTCATTGTAATCAGCACCTTCGCTGAATAGCCATTTCACATCGACACGGAGACATTCCTTCATCATTTGTTTGTTCCTTCCACTGATCTTCTTTCCAATTGGTATAGTTGCTCTCCACAGTCTCTGAAGTATGTTCGTCTCTGCGTAGTCCATTTTACAATGGAGTGTGATTCTTTTACATGCAATTATATCCTTGGAATGTAGTAGCTCTATGTCTATAAGTTCCGTCCGAATCCTTTCTATCTTCTTCACTCCCATAACCATTCTTGAAAATAAGTTATTGAATCTATTAGATTATGTTCTTCTCTGTAGTCTTCCAGTTTTCACTACTGTAATAAACTGCAGGGAAGATACAAGTCTGGATAATTTTCTTCTTTTTCCTTATACTTAACTTTGGGCTCCCCAGTACCGGTTTAAGACTTCTTACTTTTTAGGTACCTTTCGTTACCCTCTCTCGTATTTCATCTTCAACCGTACTGGCAGAGGAGATTGTGGATCCTAAGTAGTTAAACTTCGTGACCCACTCAATACCTGCCTCAAGCTGGTGCCCAACAGTGAGAACTCTAGCATCTCCATTGAGATTCATAACTTCAGTCTTCAAAGTATTGATTTTTAGACTGAAATCTTCGAATGTTCTTTTGAAAATGTTCAAGTTATGAATCAAATTATTCCAGCTGTGTTCGATAAGGCAAAGGTCGTTCACGTAAGCTAGTTTATTAATCTCCAGTATATCCCCTTCTTCTGTTTTCATCTTAACTCCTCCAGAGAGTCCATTAGATATCGCTCCTTTCAGCACTGTATCGAAAACGATATTGAAGAGGATTTGTCCTAAAATACAACCTTGACGTCTCCCTTCTCCATTTGAAAAACGTTATTTCCAATGAAACACTGGTATCCCTCATGGAAGAGTTTGATCATTTCCAGCATAATCCCTCTTATCCCTAGTCGCTTTAAACAATCCCAGAGTGACTCCGAGGGACGCTGTCGAATACTTTCTCTAAGTCAATGAAAATGGTAAAGGTGTGCACATTCTTGTACCTAGCTTCTTCCTTGATTTTCCTTAATATACAGATAGCTTGTTGGTTCCCTCTACCTGGCCAGAATCTGAATTGCCAGTTGTCGATGATTGCCTCAGAGATTGGTAAGATGCGGTTTGCTAAAATTCTCGTGAGAATCTTTCCACCAACATCCAAGAGAAAGATACCTCAGTAGTTGTTTGGGTTCTTTCGGGAGCCTTTGCCTTTGAAGAATATTACGACTTTTGCCTCTCTCTAAGAAGCAGAGAATTCCTTGTTTCCTTTCGAAATGTTTCCGAAGCACTCCTCTAGCAGAGGTAGTATACTTTCTGCTCCCCACTTGTTGATCTCCGGGATCAGTCCATCTGATCCTGCGGCGGNAACTGCTGTATAGCTTCCTCTATTTCCTCTTTTTTGGTGAGGTATTCAAATTTTCCCTTATTGTATCCATCTCTGAAGGAATATTTTCCCTTTCTTCTTTCTTGAATAGTCTGGTAAAGTGTCCCAGAGTTCCCTATTTGGGTCGAAAGAGTACACAGAGTGTTCTCTTTAGACTGTGAGTTGCAGTGGTCACGCAATTCAGGGAAGAATTATTTTAGCTTATCTTCTGCATTCAATGATAAGATCCCTTCAATTTGATCTCCTAGTGTTTCCACCCTTTCCCGCTTCCATTTTCTTATCATTTTCTGGAGAAGGAGCCTACTTGCTTTCCACTTTAAGTAATTAGTGTTATCCCTACACCTCACAAACTCCGTGCGCTTTTGTCATTTATCTTTGATGAGTAATTTAAGCTTTTCTTCATGCCCAATTAGCCATCACTGGTTAATTAGTGTCCTTTTGAATCTTCAGCTGGCCCCCCAAATCCCCTCCTGAAGAGTATGATTCAAGGATTTCCAGTTTACGGTACCTGAAATAGTGATATGAGGTAGAGTCGGTACAATAATCTTCTTATGCCTTATTTCTGCTCTATGCCAGGCATTTTAAATCTACGTGGTTTCCTGTCAGTTGAAATCCTTATAAGACTCTTACCTTCCTTCCGTGTGAGAGCTGCTATGACCACTAAATCATGATCGGATCCAAAATCCAATCCAGGATAGCTGCGAGCATCTAAGTATCTGTTCGTTTGATGTCGCTCCGTGAGAAAGGGGTCCAACAGATCCCGCCTTTTTGTACCTGGATGAGTCCAACTCGTTCTCTGGATAAGCTTCTTCCTAAAAAAATTGTTTTGCACACGTAATTCACAGGCGGATGCCATCTTGATCAGCAGCTGTCCGTCCTCTGATTTAGCTGATCCACTAGCAAAAGAACTTACAATATTAATATCACTCTCATTTCGCTTCAATCTGCAATTAAAGTCACCTCAAATTAGTAGCTCCAAGTTGTTGTTCTTTGCATACGTTCTTTCCCTCTGCACTATCTCCTGAAGTACCAGAAAGAAATAAAAATTTTCCTCATGTGTATACCCGCAGTCCTTTGAAGTGTACACTCCGATGATTATAATTGAACGCCTAAAATATCTGCAAACAAAAACTTGATCACTGATCGGCATGAACTCAAATTTAGAATGATCAAAATCATTGATCGTTAGTGAAACAACTTTCTCTCTGCGTGTTCCAGTGGTACTGCCACTGTTGACGATTGTCCACTCGTTGAATTGTGCGATCTCACTCCTCCACAATCAATTCAGAGATGAGACTCGTAGAACGTGGAGAATACGATGACAAAATTGATGATGATTATTCAAAAGATCGGGCTCCGTCTTCAGGAGACGTGATTGGAGCCATCCACTAAATGGAGGTAATTTTGTTCCCGATCCGTATGTAAATAATGTATTTTATAAAAAGCGTAATATTTTAAATTTTAATAAATCTAGTAGTTTTAATTATCGTAGTAAAAATAGTGATAATAAAAATAACAAAAGTAAAAATGTTAATATTGAAAATAAACGAAATAAAATTACTACAAATAAAAATGTTAAATGAATGTAAATTTTTTTTATGATGATAATTTTTATTTAAATAATGATTTTAAAATATATTCGTTAGATGAAATTAAAAATGTAAATAGTAATATCTCATACCCCAACGATAAGGTGAAAATCACGTATAAGATTATGAATGGTAAGCCAAGTATTAAGATGAGGATTAACGAAATTTTTGCATATTGTCTTTTAGATATATGTACCCGTATAAGTGTGATAGATAGAAATTTGATTGATAGATTAAAGAATATGAATGTTACGGGTTCAGAAGATAAAATATATTGTGTGAATGAAAGTTCGTTGAAAATCTATGGAAAAGTAGTTATTAATGTTAAAATTGATTATCATAGTGACGACATAGAATTCTATATTGTTGATAAAGTTACGCCCAAAATAATTTCAGAAATGAATTTCTTAAATAAATTTAACTTCAAATTAATTATAGAAGAGAATTTAAATAATTGTAAAGATAATGACTTCGAAAATATTCAAAATAACTATATTTGCAACATAGATGCGAAATTTTGGAAACAAGTTACTGAACTTGAAAGGTTTGATAAGGCAATAAAACATTTTAATATTGATTCAAAATCGGGGTTATATAAAGTAATGCAGAAGCACAAAAATGTTTTCATGACACATCAACGGGATATAGGATGCACAAATATTATAAAACACAGGATATTAACTAATGGAGAACATATAAATATCAAACCGAGACGTCAGCCCATAAATTTAGAGAATAAAATTGATGAAACCATAAGAAATTTAGAGAGGAATGGAATAATTCGGAAATGCAACTCTCCATGGAACACACCAATGGTTTGTATATGGAAAAAGGAAAAGAAAGACATAAGATTATGTTTAGATTTTATGCAACTTAATAAGATAACGGAAAGACCAGCCTTTACAATGTCTCATATAGAAGAAATGTTGGATATTCTAAACGGATCTCGGTATTTCAGTACCATTGATTTAGGTAATGCTTATTATCAAGTGAAATTGGATGAAGAGTCACAAGAAAAGACGGCATTCTCAACAAAAACCAGACAATTTTGCTTCAATCAGATGCCTTATGAAATAGCAGCATCACACGCGACGTTCCGGAAACTGATGACAATAGTTCTTGGTGATATGCATTGGAAGGAGGCAATTGTTTATCTGGACGATATTTTGATTTTTTCAAAATCTTTGGAGGAACATTTTCAACGTTTAGATAAAATTTTTCAGAAAATAGAAAATGCGGGATTAAGAATAAATCCAGAAAAATGTCATTTTATTAAAGAAGAAACAAAATTTCTTTTTTAAGCTCAAAAGGTATAAAGGTAGATGTTAGTAAGATTGAATAAATAATTAATTATGAGAAACCGAAATGTTTAAAAAACTTAAGAAGTTTTCTAGAATTATGTAATTATTATCGTAAGTTTATCAAGGATTATTATAAATATTCAAATAAATAAAATATTCTAATATTCAAAGAATTTAGAAAGTTTATGTGGGCTTAACAAGGACAAACTGATATGGACAGAAATATGCAATGATGCGTTTATGAAAATGAAAGAAGCGTTATCGAAGACATTAGTCCTAGCTTATCCTAATTTCGAGAAGGAATTTATTTTAGATACTGATGCAAGTTTTGATTCAATTGGAGCTGTTCTATCGCAAGAAGATGCTTTTGGAAATGAAAGAGTAATTGCCTATGGTTCACATTCAATGATCAAACATGAGATAGGATACTGTGTAACTAGGAAAGAGTTATTGGCTATTTATAAATTTTACTCAACATTTCAAGCACTATTTATAGGATGGATCATAAAGCAATAACATTCATGCCTACAACTAAGAAACCGATTACATCTCAATTCCAAACATGGATCAATTATTTAAACGGCTTGGACATCAATATACAATACAGAAAAGGAGTCAATCATACCAATGCAGATTCTTCATCACGTAGCAAATGTGAAAATTGCTCGTAGTGCAAAATGACTCATGAAGAAGCACAAAAAGGTAAGTTAAAGACTGAAATATTAGCTCTGATAACAGGATCCAATAGTGAGAAATGGCAAAGAAATGATGAAGAAATCGAAAAAATCAAAGAAGATGTGGAAAAACAAAATACGAAAAATTTTCGGATAGAAAACCATGTTATTCTCACAACTGAGGGTAAAATATGGATACCATATAACAAGCGGAGTCAGTTCATTATTGAAACCCATAAATTATTATACCATGCCGGAATTAAAAAAGTTTATGATTATATTCGACTTTATTTTTATATGATGAAAATATATGAATTTACAAAACAAATTGTAGAATCTTGTGAGGCTTGTCAAAAACGTAAAGTAATGACTACGAGATCAAAAGAAACTGTAATTAAGCAAAGCACTATGTTGTGTACAGTGGCGTAGCCAGGAATTTCAAAAGAGGGGTTTTGAACAAAGAAAATCAATTTACCTTCTGTACCACAGGTTGATTTCACAAGTGCGGTTATCAGTTGAACCACTTATGTCGGTGGAATAAAATTCGGTGAGAACATGGAAGCCTTTTAGGTGGTCAGTAAAGGGCGGTTGGCTTGGGGTAGCAAGCACTGAAAACCACGTAGAATATTTCTGTGAGCAATAAATCTCGCTTCCAAGTACTTAATAAAACCATCCAGGAATGGAATGAACACAGAATTCCGGTAATATGATTCTGGTGAGTTTGGAATGGAGTGAAATGTCTAAAATTTACGGTTTTTTTTGAGCCTGAGGAGCGAGCGAAGCGAGCTGCGAGGGCGAAAAAAATGGCTTACGTCGATCATTTTATAACTGCTTTCCCGCTAAAAACTATAGTTAATTTTAAAAATAATAAACGTAAAATAATAAAAATAATCAATAAATAATAATATTATAATCAAGAAATAATTTACAATTTCCTACCCGTAAAAAACTATTGTTAATTAAAAAAAATAATAAACAGAAGATCCACCAGCAATATAAAAAGCGAAAGTGTTTATCACCAATCAAAAGATTACCGACAATCGCTAATTAATTATTGTTGTTTGGATTATTTATTATTTTTAGTTACAAAGTACATATGTAAAAAATTGTTTATTAAATAATTAAAATATAATTATTCATTAAAAATATGTTTTTATTGTTGATAATGTTTTAAAAATAATATTTTTATTTATACGTTTATTTCAATAATAATAAAATCAGTAGTTAAAATTTTCTTAAGAAAATATTGTTGGGTATAAGAATTGTATAAGAATTAATTTTAATTTAAAAATCAATTTTATGTATTTTTGTTTTAATTATGGGGTTAAATAAATTTTGTTTACCCTATTTATCTTATTAAATAT
>MQRK01128841.1:0-15585 GCA_001938485.1 Girardia tigrina
ATCGACGATTAATTGACCCCTATTTATGGGACTCCTGAAATAATAATAAATTTTAATTTTAATTAATGCTTAATTGATAAATATTTTTAAATAATCATAAATACCACCCTTCTAATTTAATGTGTCCTGGATCGCACTTTAAAAGTCTTATGTTATCGTAGAATTTTATTAATTGAATTACATCATATTGAACCTCACGTTGCAATGGTGATATTGGTTCGTGAAAGAAATGATTGACGGCTGCCGTAAGAAACCTTTCATTGACCGATATTTACTGTCGCGACGCCTATTTGAATATAATTATTCCAGATTGTCAGACCGTTTGGCATTTATAACAGTGAGTGTAGTGTAGATGCTAATAAAATGTAAATTTTACTCCTATGACGCTACAACTGATTCGAGAGCACATCGTCCGTTCGAAACGTCAAACCGGAAGACGCTCGAAGCGTGGCAGTTTTTACAGATGTAAGGCTGAGAGGCCTTACAAGAGATGTTTTACAAGAACACCTAGAGTTGTGAGATTGTAGAGAAAAGCCGTATCAGTTAGGTAATGTTAGAAAAGAAGCAATAAGTATGGTAGTATGAATAATACAAGTCATGTGATGGTGGTTACCGATAACCTAGGGGCTCAGAAGTACGGTTGATGGGTTTCTCACCTCCAGTTCCATCGGGCTGACATCAACATAACACAATTCGATGGTTTAATTACAACGAAATTCAGTTCAAAATAAAAAAGTTCCAAGTAAAAAACTATTCAGTTCAAGTCAAAATTAACAATCTCAATTAAGAAGTGAAAACTCTATAAATAATCCATTAATTTTTAGTCTTATTTTTATTTTCATAATTTTATATTTTTTTATAATTTCAATTTTTTCTCTAAATCCCGATTTTAGGATATCCGATATTTTGAACTGGCGTTTTCTTATATGAATTTTGCAAATGTGAATCAGTAGCGTTGATAGGGTGCGGTTACTGGCGCGGGCCGTACCGGGCATCAGGTACAAATTTTGGCAAGGAGCAGCAAAATGTTACAAAAATTTGATGCATGGGTATCAAAATCTGATTCTATACCTTAAGATTCCAGATTAACGCACAAGAACGAAGTACGGAGGGAAATTTATTCTTCTTTGGACCTCATTGATCAGGAACTAACCAATAGATTCGAACAGCTTTATGTTGTGGCAGATAAACACAATTTTTTATCTCCTTCCAAACTGTTAGACCCTTAAATCTGATGATTTTGACAAAGACGCATTTCGTCTGGAGCGAAAGCGGATTCAACGGTTTGTCGGAGTTTTGCAAGAAGCCTCTAAACTTCAGAAGCAAGGAACTGTAGAGTTGCTGAGTTTCATCAGAAAATATCGACTCGATGATTCAGTGCCGAACATCGTAATCTTTCTAACAATTGGGGTAAGTGTGGCAACATGTGAGAGAAGTTTTTCGATGCTGAAATTGATAAAAAAACTATTTGAGATCAACGATGACTAAATTAAGGCTCATTAATCTTGCAATTTCGTTCATCGAACAAGAGCTACCGTCTTACCTCGAAAAAAAACACCTAGGCGTTGTATTCGAGATAAACAAAAAAATCAGTATTTGTAAAAAATGAAAAAAAATTTATCACGTTTTTGAACCAAATTTTAAATTGATCAAATTTGTTTTTATTAAAATTAATTGTAAAAAAATTGTTTTTTTATGATTTACTCTACAAATTTTTTTTGATAAATATTTGAGCTTCTCTTGAATATTACGCCCTGAGAGCTTTATTCGAATTGTGCGCCATGTATGTTTTCTATCCGAACAAAACACATAGGCGTTTTTTTCGAGGTAAGACGGTAATAAAAAAATTGATTTCAACAAAATCAGTGACTCTTTTGTCAGTAAGAAAAGTTGTAAAACTAAATTGTAGTATCTTTTTAATGTTATCACCTACTTTACGAAACAAATAAATAATTTTCTGGAAACAAACTTCTGTTCGGTGTTTTATTTCGTTTTTGGGGACATCAAATGAACTCCGCACCGGGTAGCACATACCCTAGCTACGCAACTGATGTGAGTTATTTATTTATTTATACGTGAATTTTATTTACTGAAAATGATTTTTGTTTTTGTGCAACGCTTTTGTGTAATGTTTTGGTTCTTATCAGACCAAACCTTTTCAAATTTACTAACTATTAGAAAATATGACATTAAATAGTAAATATTTACAATTACAAAATAACCTAAATCCTTCAAATATTTAAAGTTCTTGACTTTTTTAATCATCATTAATTTACAAATTACTTTTAATTTAAACTTTAGATTTCTTCACTTTGAAAGCAACTTCTGATACTTTTAAATCTATCCTTTGCTAAAAAAATTTATAAACAAGTGATTCCATATATTTTTTTAAAAAATAAAACAAAGAAAATCAATAGTAAAAGAGGAAAAAAAATTTAACAATCACTTGTTTGTACATCTATTGTTATTGACTAAATTCCAATTTGAAAGATTAGACTGTCATTGGACGTAGAGTGCGCTCAATGTTTATGTCAATTTATATTTAAGGCCACATATCACCTTTACGTACGCGCATTTAGGTTAATTGGTCATCGTACCCTTGATCTGTATTATCAAAGATAACAAGTGTCAAATCAAATTCATTTTTATACACCTAATCGAAGATATTAATGTGAAAATTACTTTAATTTTATCAATGAACACTACATACTATGACCTGTTTCATTTATAATTTCAAGCCTGTTAATTTTGATTGATGTTCCACATAAATTTATCAGGAATAATAAAATTTGTGTTACAGATTTTGTCGATTGGTTTTTTATTTATTTTCAAATATGATAATTTTATGAAATATATAAATATAAATACTCACTAATAAAAATATATGGTACAAATTTAAAATAGTCAAAATAGCAAACATTTAGTGTACTTAAATTTTGTCAAAGTAATATTTGTCGATAAGTATGTCAATTAGTTAGAGTCCTTTAATTTTCTTTGTTACTCGATACGTAGGTTGTTTATAAATAGAACATTTGTCAGGATTAGCCTTGGCAATGATAATGGGTTTTGAATTAAACTGTACTTTAGCTTCTTTTGCATTTGTTATACCAGGAAGTTCCATAATTTGACAAGCGCTAACATAGACATCAAACAAATCATAATCTATAATAGCAATTTTATGCGGACAAAGTTTCTTTGGACATGGTAAATTTCTTTTCAATAACCATATGATTCCATCTTTGGCAGGTAAGTTAAATTTAACAACTTCTGCCTGTAAAATTAGATATTATATATTTATTTAGAAAATTATATAAAATTACCTTTATTTAATACAATTAAATAAATAAATTTACAGAGGATGTTCATCTTTACACAGACAGAAAAATTTTGTGGTAAAACTGTCTAATTTGAATGCTTAAAACTCCTTATATACACTCTTTAAAAACGGTAAACACTTGTAAATTTAATTAACTTGTCATTGAAATAATTTAAATTTAAAGTTCGGAATTTAAAACTAACTCTAACTACAGGCAGTCCAAAAATAATTAATGAGTCATGAAAAGTTCTCCTGGCTCCATTTTAACACATAAGTTCTTAAGTAGTAGATGATGTTCTCTAACCTAACGCATCCTTTCATTTAAGTTACGTAACAGAGACGTTAGAAGAAATATGTCAAAAATGTTCAATTATTCGCACTCCAGATATAAATCTTATAAAGGATATTTTTAAAAGACAAGTTGGAAGAGTGATGAATAAAGGCCTCTATAACAGCAATTTTAAGGATCAACAACTAAACAGTTCACTATTCTGAAAATTAGAGAATCCAAATAATCCTTAATACAAAGTCCAGAAACATTTAACTAGAATGAAGATGTTTACTTTCTGTTTTTTGTAGCTGTCTAACTTTACTTAATCATTCTTACTGATTTGTTTATTTTTTATGATATGAACATGGTCAAAAAGGACATTTTTAATTCAAAATGAGGCTAAAAAATTAATGTAAGATTTAAAAAAAATTTTTAATTTCGAAATTGATCAAACCTCTAATTTTTAAGTTCAGATATTTATAGGAATGAATTAATTGAGTATGATAGAACATTGATTTGTTTGAGAGGTGATAAGATGAATTTTTAATAGATTGAGAAAGAAGGCACATAAGAAGAATGATATATGGAGAAACGTAACTGAATGATTAAATGATGTCGATTCACTGTTCACTGATCTTGATTTTGAAGTTAAGAAAAAGTTAACATTATTAAGCAATAATGAGGATTCAATTGAAGATGCTTTAAATGATTTGGTAGACTGTTTTTCAAAATTAAAATTGATAATCATAAGAATTCCATGACTGTCAATATATGTGTGAGAAGTGGTTGCAACATCGATATCCGAATTCATTTTTTTACACTAAAATTTTATTTATATAACAATTCACATACTTATAACAATTTTTTCTGTTAATTTAATTGTCTCGCCACAAATTAATCTATTAAATTCTTTTCGATTCAATTTTTAAAATCTTGCAAATTTATTAAATACATTTCACATAAAAACTAAAAATTTATTTTAAAATTTATTTTAAATTGTTTTATAACTTCTATTAAAATATATAAATTGTTATGACAATAAAAATATTTTTATTTATAAATAAATATTTAATATTTAATGGTTTTCTTATCATTTTTAATTTTAAGATACTTAATAGATGCATTAAAAAGATAGTTTTTATTTTTAAAAATAGATATTTAATTTTTTTATGAATTTCTTTTATTATATGATTTTTAATTTTTTTTAAATATTTAAAAAACACATTAAAAACATGTTTTATTTTAAATACGTATTTGATTTTTTAATAGTTGTTTTATTATATCATTTTTAATTTTAAAATATTGAATAAGCATATTAACATTAAAATATTTTACCTTGTAAATTAAAAAAAATAATAAATTATTCTGGCGAGATGAAAATTTAAATTAACCCCTTATAATATGAAAATATGATTTATTAAATGTGTCGTGGACTCGTCGGACGCAATGTTCGACCGATAATAAAACTCCAAATTTGCTCGAAGGTCAAATCTCGCAACTCATTGAAAAAATAAATTAAAAAAACTCAAAATTTAAAACTCTCGAAAAAATTATATTATTCAAAAAAACATTTCTAATTTTTTTCATAATTGTTTTATTTTAGTTATCTATGAAGTGTGTCCAATTATTTCGATCACCAGTTGCGAGTAAACAAGATTATGAATCGTAAAAGGATAAAGTATAATTGGATTAGAACATTTAGGCATCGGGTGTCGAATTCCGTGTTGAAAAATTTCAATCTTTTCCATTAAAAGTAAAATATTAACTTTCCATCTACCAATTGGAAACTTTGGAACATATATCAATATTCAAAAAATTGTTTTCTCACCTTCAATATGCATTGAAATTTTTGTGAAATTTTTTATAATGAACAATGCATATTTCTAAGATTTGCGAGTCTATAAAGTAGTAAAGATCAGTAAGCGAATATTATATTTGCCTTATGAAACGTTTAGCTTATATTTGTGTTATGAAACGTTTAGCTTGTTCGCATACATCGTAAAAAAATTAGCTAATTTCTTTGTTAATTTAACCAACCAGTCCAATTGACCCGAAAAGTAAGTAAAGCATATTTTTTTAATAGTCAGAATTTTAATACTAAAATTTTTATGCCCAGACGACTTTATTTATTTACTTCGTAAGATTTTTAATAATTTGGTTCATTTTTATTTATAATATAATCAGCAGTTCGATCAGCTTATCAGATTATTTTCATGAATGAAATCGTATGATAAGCGTCTCAAAAAACTTCTTTTGTTATATTCAGTTGTACCCACTAATATAAAAACGAAGTTTTTCAACAGTCTCAAAATACTGCCTCTGGTTGGTCAAATGGAGAACTCGGAGTTTTTTAGACGGTGCATAGATTTTGTTCGGTAAAAAGTTGGCGTCAATCAGCCACTGAGTATGAAGAAGGTTTTTGGAAAGAATTGTCTCATTTAGTTATACTATTTTCAAGCGCATTGCGAACAGACAGTGATAACCAAAAGGAGAACGTGGAGCTTTCTTCAGTGGAACTTTATTTTTTTTCCAAAATAAAGTTGACTTCAACTTGCCCATGTGTATGGAGAAAGTTTGTGGTAAGTTTGATTGCATTTGGTCATGTTACTTTCGATTGACGATCGAACGGACAAACAGATAATCATCTGTATATATAGAGGATAAATCTTATATATAAAGAAGAATGTATGCCTATCTGTTCGCTATAGTTTGCAGACAGAACGACCAAATACAACCAAACTTTTGACAAACCTTCTCTAAATAATTGGAAAGTCGGTGTTGGTTCTTTAAAAAAATAAATATCCTTTTTGATAATGACCAGTAAGATTGCACTATTTCAAAATATAAAAGAGTATCGTTAGTATAGGTAGTCGAATGCGATCTGAGGGCTCATCTACTATTGTTCAATTTATTTTGAGATCATCATAAATGAGATAAATACCTACTATCAGATTTTCTAAATGTACGGTGGGTACCTCCACAAGTACAGGTGGAAATCAATATTTCTTTTCATATTAACTAACATTTTAAAGATGTTTCTTCTTAATATAAACATTAATAATGTATCGAACAGTAATTTTAAAAATGTGTTTTGCACGAAATCTACTTAAATCTAAAAAGAGTAACAAAATTAGACAAAATATAAAAATTTAAATAAAAACCGTAAAAGAAAAAATATTTTCATTTTAAACATTTAAATAGATCTTATTGTCAAAGAAAAACTAATTGAAGTTACCCATTGTTCTTTTGGAAGACCATCATAGCCAATTCTCATAACATTATTGGCATCCATCCAAAATATTAATTCCATACCTACACTTGAGTTAAATCTATGTACTGTATTAGGTTTAAAATATCCAATATCTCCTCCCCATAGGTAAAGAGGTACAGTATGTAGTAAGAGGTACTGAAAAATTTATATATGTTTTATATTTAAATTTATATATGTTTTAGTAAGTTACATTTTTTAATGCTTGCCCATCATATCCTGCAATAGTAGCATCAACCTTTCCACTTTTGTCTCTTAATCCTTCGTCTAATGTAGCCAAGAAAAGGGATAATGGTCTTTTAGGTTTAAATACATCTTTATCCATTTTCGCCTTTTCCACTTGACTGGAAGAAGTCCTATATACAGAAAACATTTTAACAAAGAATGTAAATTTAAAAGTATAAAAGTAAAATCTACCACTTAGAAATAAAATAATTTATAATTTATTCAATATTAAATTTGAAGATAAAATTTTCTGAATAGGTAAAACAGAAAGTGCACTGAACTTCAATTCCTCAAATCTACGTTTTTGCTTGGGTTCCATTTAAGCTAAGCTGACACGCACAAATTTTTCGAAAGTGGCAATGGCATTTATGTAATCCATTAAGGATATCCACACAGTACAATGAACTCGCTCATCATTCTTTAAAATTTCATTTTGAATAAATTGAGGTCAACTTCCCATTTTGGCCACATTTAGAAACAATCTTTTAAGAAGCAATGGAAACCCTTTGCTTTTGGTCAAAAGTTTTAAGATTTTAAAGCAGGTATTTAAGATCCTATTAAGGAAGATGATTTTTTTATGATTACTTATAGTGAACATAATACATTATTGGAATATGAAATTTGAGAAAATGAAAATGGAGATGCTAACAACTCTGTTTGGGCGTTCCCTATTTTGGCCAAATTTAGAGGTTATACTGCATAAAGATTGTTGTGAGTTAAGGTATTTTAAGCAGGTATAAATTATTTTTACCTTTTAAAAACTTACGATATTTTACTCAGTATTTGTCTTCAACGGAGTGAAGAAGCTTACTCCGCAAGTTAACTTGTGCCTCAAATATACGTGCTTAGTTATTCACTTTTATCGGAGTAAACAAGAATTTTTGAACTTCTTTACAAAATTGTGAGACCTATAAATCCGCTGTCCAAAAAATTTATTACTAATTTTTTAATTAACATTTTTAAAATCTATACTAAATTTATTATAATAGTAATATCTTATTTAAATTTTTTTCGTTACAAATGAATTTATAATATCCTAATTAATTTTTTATTTATTTATTATTGAAGCACCCACTACTTATTAGGCTTTATTAAATTTTATTTTTATTGTATTTTATATATGAATAAACTTGTATTGTGTATATAAAAATATACAGGTTTGGCTCAAAAGTTTCTGCCGATATTTCAATAACAAATGAATATCAACAAAGTATTTAATCATCAACGTCACATAAGTTTTCAAAATATTCACCATCATGCTCAATGCCTCGTTGCCACCTTCCAGGTAACTTGTTGATGCCATCTTGGAAGAATTGTCCACTGCGTGGCTCATCCTCATAGACAAAGTTTCCACTATTGAATTTTGCTACCCAGTCGGAGCATGTTCTGAGGCCAACTGTGCCTTCACCAAGATGTAGTTGATTTCTTTATGATTATTGGCAGTTGACAATCCTCTCTTCCAGTTGTAATAAATAATTTTTTTAATATCTTCTCGAGAAAACTGCATTTTCAGTACAAATACTCACTAGAAAAACGAAAACTATTCGTAATAGATTTAAACAATGTTTAATTTCATACAAATTAAGTACTTTATTATAAAAGTACTGTTCAAATTGTGAAAATTTTAACATATAATGTTAAGAAAACTACTGAATGATAAAAATTTCATTAACTGTGAATACATGGAACTAATTTTAGAAAGCTTTATTCATTGGCAGAGACTTTTGAGCCAAACCTGTATTTTATAAAATTTAATCTTCGCTGTTGTCCTTTTTAAAGTATTAAAATTTGAATTTTATTTAAAATTTTATTCAACTCTTTAAAGACTCAACACATTCAAATATCTTTCAAATACTCTAAATGAACAACGTGAAGCACTATTTCTTACACTTATAATAGATTAATATCCAGATGGTTATTTCAAAAATTATTATTTTTATATTTTAAATTTCGAATAAAACTGAATTGATCTAGAGAACAGAATTAGGAGGCATTTTGAAACCCATACATAAAGTACTTCAATTGGGAAAATAATAATCATTTTACAAAGAATTTAATTTAGACGGAGCAAGTGTTATGCAAAGTCGAAAAATGGAGTGTCAACACTTCTCAAAAAGCAAATATATCATCTAATTAAACACTACTGTGTAGCACACAGCGAAGATCTTAGTTTGGATGATGCATGTAGGCATGTATCTCTTATGCAAGATATTGAGACCTTCCTAAGAGCAGTTTACACTATATTCAACAGATCAGGTTTAAAATTTTTTTAAAAAATTTTTTAAAAATTCTTAAGAAAATTTTTTTAAATTTAATGAAACGGTTATTGTTATAACTAAAATATTGGTAACTGTTTTTTTTAAAGATAAAAGTAAAAGGTTTTGGATATTTTTTATACCGTATAGTCCGGTGTATAAGATTTCCTCTTAAATTTTGAAGCAAAAACTAGGATTTAATATATCTTTGTTGCAAATTTTTTATGTATACATGCTTTACTCAAGGTACCTCTTCTTTATGGGTCAGATGTTCTTTATCCAAAATATATTACAAAATCCAAAATATATTACAAAATCCAAAATTTATTACGAAATCCAAAATTTATAACCATATCCAAAATTTATTATAACAAATTTGTCTAAAACATAAGTGTTTTAATAACAGGGTTAATTTTTTTCTCTTCTCAAACCAACATTTCTTAGTATTAATCTGGGTCTACTTACTTTTTTCTTTAAGCTTAATATATTCAAATCAATAATTTTTATCATTTTCATAAAAAACAGATAATTATATGTATGAAAACACTTTTTGTTCTTACCAAAATAATTACAGGAACAAAAATACCTTTCCATGATTTAATAAACTTAAATTTTTAATTTAATAAATTTAATATTTTTTCCTTGTGATATACACTAGAGATTTGTAGTAAGAAATACAGCTATTGAAATCTCAAAAATTCTCCATGAAACTGTAAATAAACATTTTTGCTATTTTCTTCCTCTGTTGTGTAACATAGAATAACCTCTTATGTTTCATAACACCTAATCAATTTAAACTTGAGCATTGAATCCAGAATTAACTCTGACTTACTATATACGATTTTTCTAAAGTAACAGACTTACTAGCAAAATCGATCATTATCTCAAAACAAGTAATGAAATTAGTACAAGATTAGTATATTTCTCTTTAACTAACAAATTAAACCTTTCAATCGCATTGTTTGTAAAAAGGAGAAAATACATCATAAGATTCATACCAGTTTCCATTGTTAGAAATGTAGTTATTAAAAAACATTTCAATGAATTATCTGGAAGTATTAAAGGAACCATAATTTCTATTTAAAAGATCTTTTAGATGGCTGTAAACTCTTTTATCAGTTAACTTTTACATAAAAATAATATCATAGATAAATTCATTCCTTAATGATGAATCTAAACATTTAATCTTCGCATCAATTAATCTTTTTATGTGCGTCCAGCAGTTATTTCTCAAAAGACTGCGATCGAAATCTTTACCGGTACATGAAATAGCTTCGGCATTATCACCAATAACATTCTTAAATGAATATCTTAGCGAATTTTTTGATAAATATTTTTTATTTCCTCTAAAATCCACAAAATCGTTGTTTTATCCTCGTTCTAAGCAAAACATATTATCCGGAGCAAATGAACATTATTACAATAAATAAAACAATAATATTTTCTATACTTTAAAATTTTACTAATTTCTTTTCAATAAACAAATTTAAAATTTTTTTTAATTTCTTAATTTATTTTAAATATTTTTTTTAATTTAGGATATGGTAATAAATTTTGGATAGTAATATTTTAGCCCTTCTTTATGTGTTGTGGCTCGCATCTCCCACACTTTAATCAACTTAGTAATTGTACACCACTTGCTGATGAGTGATTATGTATATGAATGATTTTTATTTTTTATGATATGAAGAAATGATTTTCTTCTAAGGTGTATAAGACTGCACTTAAATTTTAATAATGAAAAGGGGTCTTATACACCTGACTTTTCAATAATTCATTTTAACAATAATCCGATTTTTTCGAATTTTTAATCTTGGATGTGATAAACACTGGAAGCAAATATAAAGTTTATTTCACATTTGAGCTCTTCAAAGAATTGTGGTCAGTTGTTACAGTTGGCGACAAAGTATTTGCAGGATCTTTCTAACGAAAAAAATTAACGAAAAAAATATTATTAAAGAATTCTAATTAAATAACCACCATTTAAAAATATTTCTTCCTGGTTCTAAGAAAAGCAAATGTCTCATTTATCATTCTCCTTCGAATGCCATGGTATTACTTTTTTATACAGTCTGATAAACAGAATCACAAAGAAATTAGATGAACGAAATCTTTAAAAAATGTCTTTAGATTGTAATTTTTAAGTACAAAGTAATCTCATTCATCATTTGTAGTTATAACATACTTCAAATATTATATGAATTTACTTTAACTTTGGATGTTCCTTTAATACATCTACGATAAATTTTTCCGGGATCGTATTTATTCTTGAAATACGATAAATTGAACCATCACGAATCTTTTCAGACTTAAAATCTACGACAGGCGAATAATGAAAATAGAGCTAAAGAATAAATATTTTATGAATATAATCGATAAATAGTAAATAAATTACATCTGAGTGATCTTTATCCTTAAGAAAGTAATCCACTTCATGAAGTAAATCCTTATTATTATCCTTATATCCCTTTTGCTCGTGCCATAGTGAACCAATTCTTTCCAGTTCAGGATTGTACTCAACAATATGATACCGAGCAACTCTACATCTATATTCTTTGTCTGTCATAAATCGATTGTACTCTGGTTTGAACTGTTCATATTTTTCCCACCCTTTATGATTTCTTTTTACTAAAAATAACTTACAAAGAATACTTACAATCAAATGAGACATCCATTGGTACAAGAATGGAATATTTTTTTCCCGGTTGCATTCTCAAATCACAACTTTTAATAAAATCAAAATACTTCTTTGCTTTAAAATAGTCCGAAGAAGAGCATTGTGGATTTTTTAAAATATCATCAAAAGATAACACTAAAATATAAAAATTAAAGTACATTATAATTTTTCGTTATACCTGACAGAGGAATAATGGCCTTATCCAAAATGTGATAAACTCCATTTGCGGCCATATTATCTTGAGATACAAATTTGCTTTTCCCTCCGCAAACATCGGATCCATAACGTATTTCCTGTTGACCTCCTGTCTCCCCTTCTGCACCCCCGGCACTTCCCGATTCACCTCCTGCACCACCTGTTTCACATTTGACATTAACTTTTGCACCAGTAGTGGAAGCTAGTTTGTTATTGGTTTTATAAAGAGCTGCAGAACATTGCAATTTTTGGAAAACGTGGCTTCGAACTATTTCTTCCAAATTTTTTCCAGAATATTTTCTTTTAATTGTATTCCAATTTTCATTCTTTACTGCTAAAACTGTATACCATATCCGAGATCGTACATTTCTTAATTCAGTTTGCAGATTATATGGTATATCCTTAGCAAAAGAGGAAGTTTCTGGATCCGATGTGAGAGCATCCATTAAATTTTTTCTATTATACCTTGTTCCTGATTGTGGAATTAATGGCTATGTTAATTTTTTGAAAAACAATCATTGAATTTATTAAAATACTTTTTTAAGAAAATGAATGACACTGTTCTTGCATTCGATATCAGCTTTAGTCATCTCAACACAATCTATGGCTATAACCTAATATAATTTTAATATTTGATTACGTATTTATAAAATATAATTACTAACACCATAGGAATATTTAGTGACTTTCAATTTTTGGTTTTGATAATATGAAGTTAGTTCTTGATTGTTTCTAAGTTTGGAAGCATAAAATCGACCTTTAACAACATGATAGAATATTGGACTACTGGTACTTTGACCGAAAGAAGAGTAAATTTTTTCCACCTCATTTTCCTTTTGAGGTGCAAATATTGTGAACTCTTCAGTTGGATTTTCACTTCCCATTTCTCCAGTTTTTATCATTCTCGAAAATGCACCAAATCCAACTGAAAAAATTGCTATAATTAAAAAAGTATATTTTATTTTAAATAACCAAAGGAATTCAACACATCAGGGCATGATTTCCACTGAGGTATAGTTTGAGCACATGGTTGTTTTCCAAAAGTATTTAGTTCAAACATCGAAGAACTGGCTTCCTTAAATCCTGAACAACATTCATATCCGAATTCCCTACTTGAATTTAAAAATTATTTCTATATTATAATGTCTCACAGAGTTTTTCCGCATCTCTTAAAAGAAAATGGATCACAAGTGGAATACAGAGAACTACCATCGGCTAATTTCCAATTAGCACAATATCGATATCTATAAATATAAATAAAATTAGTGTTCAATTATATTAATGTTTACCCATGACTATCTGGATCAGCGTAATCGGCTTTTGATACTGGTGATTCCAAAACGTAGTTACTTTGAGCTGAATTCCTTCTTATTAATAAAAAAACGCAAATGTAAGTTAAAGTTAAGATTTTCATTGCAGCTAAATGGACCTGGTAAATATAATAGTACTATAAGTAGTGAACATACAATAGACTTTATCCTTGTCTTAATGACTTTTTTTATTTTTTTGAGTTTACTCTTAGGTCATTAACTGTAATTGTACTTTGATATATCGAGTTTTATTATTTTATTTAATAAATTTTATTTCATTTATTTAATAAGTGAAGTAAAATGAGCCTTACTTTGCGTTCATGATAAATTAAAAGTTCTAATATTTTCGAGAATAAAAGAACCCTGAAATTATTTAACCGTTCGATTTAGCTGATTATAAAAATTTTTTTTTAAAAATCATAATAAGCAACTTTTTCAAGTAAACTTAATATCGATAAATAGAATCACATTTTTCTGGAAAATATTTTTTATAAATTATTAAATAAAGTTATTATCTTTAAAATTTATATTAATTTATATTGAATTGATTAACTAGGGTTCCTGGAATATATTCCAAGTTCTTCTGATTTTTTTAGATGTTACAGTGGATCTGTTTTGATGTTTTTTGAGCACCATTTGTGTATTGAGCTATACTACCGAGTACAAAATCGCTTCATGAAATTCTAAATTAGCAGAGTTACAAGCTGGTATACCTAGAAGGACGGGCAGCGGTCATTTTGACCCCTTATGTATAAATGTAATTTTAAAGATTGTCAAGACGTAAATTCTGTATTAAATGATCCAAATAGCCTTTTTACAATGAAATGACATACAAATTGACAGATCAATTAGATACGCAAGAATACAAACCAAAATAAAATGTTTTTCCCCAACATATGTTCCACAGACCACCTTTTCACACTTCCCGCATGATGTTGCAGATTTATTACGACACCAAAATGTTGCTTTTGGATGGCTTGTGGTGCGGCTCGAACGATTGGGATCATCTCATCTGGAAACACTTGGATCAGACTCTGTAAAATGTCATTTAATTCATCAACTTTAGTTTCTAGTAACAAAGTCAACAATTGTAACACGAGCGGATGAAGATGATTAATAATAACATTTTAAACATGTTTTTTTGTGGCAAGAGGAGCTCAGGCACAGTCATAATGAAATTCATCACCTTTTTCAATATGTCCTTTCGTTTTGAACTGATCTCATTGGAAAAATTGCCCGCGGAATAAGCCGGTGTTGAATCGGAAAAGATATCAAACAACAATCAACAATGTTTGACTGGGGACTCCCACCACAACTGCTCATTGTGTTCCGTATGACTCAGCATTTTCTTCAATAAAATTAATTAAGAACATTTAGACAAGTCGCGTTTGAACTTTTATTACAATCACATTTAGAGTCATTATGACTCTCAGCAAGTCTTTCATCGTTTGTCATCATTCTAATTGGTTTTCTTATTATTTTTTTAATCATGATTATTCGAACAATTTTTCTAAGTCATTTTTTTAAATATATTAACTAATATTAATTAAAAATAATAAATTTTACCATTTCTCAATAAATCCCAAAATAATAAAAATGTCTTCAAATTATTAAAAATACATTTAATTTAAATTTTACCAAAAAATATTAAACTTAATTTTAATTCTTATAAAATGATTATTTTAATTATGTTCGAATAGTCAATCACTTTAAATTTAAATAAAAAAACCAATTTCCATCTGGGTGGGAGAATCACCATTCTAGATTCAACATACTTAAATCAACATACCGCATCCATACATTTACACATTCAAACAATTTAAAATATTCCTCACATCCCCCTCGGTTTAAATGGCTTTAGCCATTCTACATTTCTGATTAAGATCGTGCCGTCATCTAGTTGTATCTCATAACTTCTTTCATGTCTTTGCTTTATAATTTTAGCTGGTCCCATATAGCGGTCATCATCTTTTGATGGGTTAACTTTCTTTATCAATACTTTATCTCCGACCTGAAATATTCGCTTTGTTTCAATATGATTTTTATTTTCTTTTTCTCCACTTTTTTC
>MQRK01128844.1:4243-15426 GCA_001938485.1 Girardia tigrina
AAAAAATAAAAAAATACGAATACCTCATATTTGAAGATTGTGGAAATAAGCTTCGGGAGAAATACCGTCAAATGTAAGTCCGGTTTTTATAATTTTTTTATACCGAACAACCAGTTGAATTAACCGACTGTCCGGTTCAAAACCGGACATCTGGCAACCCTAAACATATCTAGTGTAAAATAAAGGCTTGTTTCCATCAAAAAAATTGAATTTTTTCTCCAAACTTTGAAGAAATATTGAAGCCATTAAAGGTGCTAATGAAGACCCCATTGTCACTCCATCAACTTGCTTGCACCATTCATTATTAAAAATAAATGGAACATTTTTGTACTAAATTCTAAAAGGGCCTTTATTGCTTTACTACTCATTGAAGCTACTTTATTTTCAACTAATTCATCCCATAATTTAGTACATAAATCAATCGTTTCATTTAAAGGTACATTAGTGAATAAGCTAACTATGTCAAGTGAAACCATGACCTCCTCATTAGTTTTGATTTTATAATTTAAGATATTGTTCACAAACTCAAAACTGTCTTTACATTCTAGATTTGACTTCAATAATCTTTCCAAAGTTCTAGCAACATTATATTGTGCTGTATTTATCATTGAAAGATCTGGACTCATTGGGATTCCATCTTTATGAATTTTGGGTAACCCATATGATTTTGCTGGTTGAGCCCCTTGGCTTAAAAATTCCTTTTTAAATGTTGGATTTAAATCGTTACTCGTAATTAGAGTTTACTAAATCATTTAATTGTTTTTCGTTTTTCAAAGGGATTGGAATACTGTTTTTATTCAATTTAATTTTGGAAAACTTGTCAGTTTTTATCAACTGGAACATTTTATCAATGTATGCAGATTTATTTTTAATATAAAAAAAGATTAAATGCATAATAGACAATGTGCCATATAATTGACCTGTAATTTGAAATGTACTTCGCAACTGATGATGCCGTAATTGCGAAACATGTTTTGTCAAATATAAAACTTTTTAAATAGCGTTTGTTCTTCATTTTCTATATATATATATATAACTAAATTTCAGCACCATCTAAGAGATTCCTCTCGCCATTTGTCCATCTTATAATGTTATCAAAATGGTCACAAATTGACTTAAATCTAAACGTCCATTGTGCTGTGTGTTAAACAGTTATCATTTTTTCAATTTTATTAAACTGTTTTTTAAATTTTGTAAAACAAATTTTACTGAATGAGATAAAAAATTTTTACCATTCGACGAGCGAACATTTAATCTCCAAATAAAATAGGCACAGAGGAACACAAAATCATCGAATTTATTGCAGCTCTATCACTAACACCAATTATTTCTTCAGGACAATCTGGAAAACGGGTGGAACAATATTTTTGTATTTCACAGAAACAACTTTTATTACTACTATAAAACTAAATTAGTCAAAATAGTTTTAGGGCGAAATATAATTTTATGTGCTACGGTGTTATAAACATAATCTTGTTCACAGAATTGGCACTCATAGTGTAGAATAAACCCCTCATAATCTTTTTTGCTCTTCTTTAAAAGTTCAAATGCTTTTATTTTTATTTTAATTATTCAAAATTAATGTCGCAGTTTGTAATCGCTCCAACAAAGTCAAGAGACGTTTGTTTATAGTTAATCTGTATAGTCAAGATGTAACTATATATTTCTTAACTAAATATTATTACTTTTTATATTCTATCATTCATTTATGAAAATAATTATTGATTAATAATATTTTCTGAAAATATAATAAAAAAACTTTATTTTATTTATTATTCTAGATTTGGTAGCAATACTTCCGTGGGATTCGGGAACACGTAACGGTCAAATAAACCCAAATGAACATATATGTTTCGATCTGCTTCAAATAAATGGCCATATCATTTGTTCAAAAAATATTACAGGGTCTTCCGATAAACTTTTGGACAAAAACACAAGTTTATATTTTATACATATTGTATAGATCGCTTGAATGAAGATTTCCATGAGCTATTTTAATTTTTATTTAATATAAATAATATTATGGTTGAAAGGGATCTTCTTTTTGACATTGGAAAATGCAACATTTTATTTTTTTTAAATTTTATTCCTTTGTCATTTTGAATTAGGATGAACATTCCATGTTATTACTGTAAGGAGACAATTCAAACCATTTGTCAACTAAAACTTATTCGAAAAAAACTGTTTTTACAAAATTGTGACAACGAAAATTATTTCTGTTTCTTTTGGAACATTTTCAACATATGAACGTGTTCAATTTATTAGATACAGTTGGTATTTGGTACAGTTCCCAGGTTGTCCTAGAAACAGACCAGTGGTAGCAGAGTCATGGTTCTAGGCTCATTTTTAAATAATTGAGAGTTTATTTTGAATTGCATTGTTTTAGAAAAACTAAAAGGAATCGTCAAAAGTATTATCTTTCTTCACAAAAAAGACAAATTAATTATCTGAACAAAAGATTTTCAAATTTGAAAACAAAAAGGTCATTTAATTGCTAAATAATAATCATTCGCACTAACAAATTGTTGGGATCGAGAAATTTCCCACTCACCACCAGGCCAATTCATTACGGGGCCCTGAAGCTAAGGAAAAAACTTCTCGGGATCTGAAATAAAATTAAATAGCTATTATATTAGTTGATTAAAAAACTTAAATGTATTTTGGACTTTGATCTGAAATAAAGAATTTAATTATTCAATTATATTATTAATTATCATTTTCATTTTGATTTTAATACTTACTTGATTGATTCGGACTTTATTGTCGAAAGAAAACGGCAGGGCCTCATAGCGCCTGCCAAAACTATTGACACAATGTCCAGCGATCTTCAACTTAATGTGTAAATTGTGGAAAAACGAATTAATGTAAATTCGTTTGAATTTTTTATTTGTGCAGAACGTTCTTTGTTTAGTTGTTAATTTCAAATTAATAAATGTTTCTATTTTCACCTTTTGGAGAGTTTTAAATTTATTTTTTTGAGATTGATATAAATTGGAAATATATCAGAAATATAGATATAAATTGGAAATATGCGAAAATATATTCCTGGGAGCCGATCAGTTGATAGGCAACGGCAAGTGCTCATAGTACCTACCGAGATTGTTAACGATCATGCAATGAATATAATAAAGATCTTGAAAGATAATTGTAGACAGTCGATCAGTTGCTAGTTAACAACATGTGCTTCTAGTGCCTGTCGAGTATATTGATTAACTGGTGGTCGAAGAGAACTTATTCTTTATAGAACACCTTAAATTTCACCGTAAATGAACAAATCTAATATTCAAACGTCCATTGACCTTAACCTTTTTTGTTGTCATTGTTAAACCTTGAATATAAATGTTGGATAATTGATGAACATTTATACTTCAAAGTTTATTTATATTATTTTAAAATATTTACAAATTATTCAATGGAAATTTAAGAAATCAACTGTATCATATTTGGGTAACCATTTTTAAGTGCTTTAACCCCAGAAATGGCTGTGAACAGTGCGTTTGGCATATGGCCGTATGATGCTAACATATTTACGAATGAAGACTTCATCGCATCAAATGTCACTGATGAACGCAGCTGATAAACAACCACACTCCAGTAAACAATCAGCAAGATTGTTCTACAACACAAGAAACAGCAGCCGACTCTGAAGGTCATGCACCGTCAACATTTTATGATCGAAGTAAGTCCCATTAATAGTTATGTTCTTGCTTTTTTATTTCATTTCATAGCTTTCGCTTTCTGTTCACTTTCTTGATAAATGTTTCAATTTACAATTTTGCTTAATGTTGTTTCTCTACTGTTTCTGTTGTGTAGGTCAAATAAAGAACATTTTAAATGAATTATCATCACTACCATAACTGAAGGAAGCTCGTACGAGAAAGCGGAAAACAGAATCAACCGCCATTATAAAATCTTAAACATACAAGGCTGTTTTTGAAGAGAAAAGTAACCAGAAGTCTGCAGAGGAGGGAAAGAAGAAATAAAATTCAGGTGGGAGTAATAAAGGAAAATAAGTCGAGACGAAGAAAGTTAATAAAAGGTTGAAGAAACAAAATGTTACCTAAAGTTCCAGTGACTGCGTGGTTGATAAATTTCCTCGTCTCATTTGTGGCGAGAGCTACAGTAGTACACGCGAAAGTTGGTTGCAATATCAGGAATGCAAGTGGTGGGCCCATAAAGACTGCACTGCTGTTTGATGATGATATGTGATTTCATCATACTCATACTTATATGGTTAAATAATGCGATAAATTTAATACGATTTAACAATCGTATATCAATAAATTTAAATACTTAACCACAATTGAAGTAAAACAAAAAACAACCTAAAATAAACAATAAATACAAATAAATATTTAGAATTTAAACAGTCAAATAATAGATCAATTAAAGCATTGATTATGTTAAACATAAGAAGTACTTATATAAAATACTTATTCTGAACTTTTAAATAAAGTATTGGTACCAATAGACATTCAATTAAACAAATGAGAAAAACATTAACAGTGTTCAGATTAATTTGCGCAAGGTTATATATATATATACATCTGAGGTGATTTTTCTAATTTTGCAAAAGATCTCATTGTATAAATTTAATGCGACTACAGTTCCGATCGAAAGTTTTATAGTATATAAAAATTCACTTTAAAATTAATCAAGAAATTAGACATTAAAAATTTTAAGTCGGTGAACTTTTACCACTTTTGCATATGAGGCAAGAAAAGAAACCCGATTATCCAAAAAGTAACAAATTAAAAGCATTTTAGCTTAATAATAAATCAGAAGATTACTTAGTTAAAATTTTTCAAAATTGATATCGGGATAAACGAATTTCAAGTTTTTAAAATTCTCAAATCACGCAACTATCTTCGACATCATTTGGAATGTAAAATAAGAATACTGAGACAATAGTGACGAAAAAACTGTTAAAGTATAATGAGCTGTACTTGTAACATATTTATCATTTAACTTTAAAACTGTATATATAACTATTTATTTTAAGAACTGTATAAATTTGTTATAAAAATGTTCATTGAAAAGTCAAAATTGCACAAACTTGTACAAAATTATATTTCGACCAATATTATTGATATACATTATTATTCAATTCAAAGTAGTCAATGGCCGCAGTTGGGTACGTCGGATCTCGTCCAATCTCAGAAGTTAAGCAACCAACGGCCGAATTTGGGTGACCGATAGGGAAATAGCGGGTTCATTGACTAAAATACAGGTCAGACAAGCTGTCTGCTACAGGTACCATGTAAACCTGTAATACCTGTCCCATGCTCGAATGGTTGGCGACTAAACTGGCTTCCTCTCCCAGAGCAACCTGGGTGAAGAGGGTGTGTGGACACCTAGCAGGATGAAATGCAAAACCTAGCAAAGGGCGGATGAGCTCCTTGGAGCCAACGGACATCCATACCTGGAGAGGAGATAGGCACCACCAGGTTCCTTGCCTACTGAGACACTCAAAAATACGCAAAACCAAGCCATAATGCTTGTGCATAATTGAGTAAACCCACGGCCCAACGGCTACGGTAAAAAAATTATTCATCTGTTTTAACCTTGATCCCATATCTAGGAAGTATATACAAATAGCGGATACATTAGCATATTTTTATTGTTTGAATAAGTTTCTATTTGTTTCACAACTGAAAATTTTTAGATAAAACATATATAAAATATTAGACCTAAAATTCTTTGTTGATTTGTTTACTAAAATTAAAATTTACGTCTTAATAAATTGTATATTTAAAATTTATTTTAGAGAATCCTGAAAGAAGTCTGTGGACAACAGAAAAAACAAAGGTTATTTTATTTTGTTAAATCAACATACATAAGTCAGAAGTGGAAGTCATAACTATCTTATTGCATTTATCTTTTCAACAAACATTTTATTATTACTTTTAAGTTTTAAGGAATATTTAATTACAAATTGTCAATAAACCATTTTAGAATGTCGTATAATTTTTTTGAGATACAATTAAATACTTCATCATTTTAAAGATTCTTGAAATTCACTAATCTAATAGTCTCACTCATTCTATCTTTTCATTATTGTATAGTCTTTCTCCATTAATAATAATTATTTATTTACCAATTATTTACCAATAATTATCCTCATATTCTAAAAGATGTAAAATTTATGATTATTATATAATATTTTTGTATTAACGGCACAATTAGTCAATTTTTGAAATCTATCATAAATGTTCAAGACATTATATGACGATCACCGAGCGTTTTTATCTGAAACATTGATTCTGTTGGCGAAGACTGTTTCTGTTAAACATGTTGCATATTTGATTGTTTATTTTAAAACAAATTAATGGTGTCCAGTGTTTGGGTTCCTTTTGGTGAACTTTAAATTTTTGATATTTTAAAATTAAAAATAATGTTCGACTAATTAAAATGAAATAATTTTTTAAATAAAAAATTTAAGTTTATAGATAATATTTTTATTAATTAAAATAAATAAGGTTTCATGAAAAATATATTTTATAGGTAATATTTTTACTAATTAAATTGAAATATTTTTTGTAAAAATTAAAGTTCACAGAAAGTATTTTCCTAATTAAAATGAAATAATTTTTGTAAAAAAATTATAGTGTAATGATAATATTTTAATTAAATTGGAACAATTTTTTATAAAAATTAAGTTTTAAAAATTCACAATTAAAATAACAGCTTCGGAGTTAAAGAATATTGTAAAGAAGATTTTGATATATCTTGTAAAATTATTTAAAATAAAATTATAATGCTTATTGAATTTAATTGTCAATGGGAAAGTTTTATTAAAAAAAATAATTTATAATCAAATAATTTAAAATTTAAAAAAAAATTATTTAGGAATTGAATTTTTACAGGACATGTCCATTATAATATTCTTAAAGATCTAGTTATATTTCAATTAATAAACATTGAAAAAAAATAATAAAACAAAAACCAAATATGATTAATGTAAAATTGAATAAAATAACATATATATATTTATACATTGATATTATTAATGTATAATAATTGATATTATTATTTATATTTAGAATTTTAAGATCTGGTTTATGTAACTGAAATATTGTTCCTCATAAATTTGTTTGAATAATGAAAGTTGTATTAGAAATAAAGTTTGTAAATTATGACTTTGAATTTTAATCACGAACCCAATATCCAGCTTTAGACATATAATTGATTTTAAATTTCTTTTTATTCTTAAATTATACAGTTTTTTAAATTATATAGTTTTAGTCAGTATTGTTTTCTTTGGAATGTAATTTTTTCTGAAGTTGAATTATATCGATTAACGGAAATTTTATTCCATTAGGTAAAAAAATTAACATTTCGTTGCATAACGATGGTATAACTGTCCAAAATAGATTTGGGATCTTAAAAAATGATCCAAAATTTTTGTGTTTCCTATTTTGTGTCTTATTTTCTCTTTTTTTCTTTTTTTGTATATATATGCATTTTAAAATGTTTCTATTAATTATCTTGGTCATCAGGAAAAACTTCCATATGCTCTTTCAGTATATCATCAAAGAAGCATTGATTTGTAAAACAGATTTATCAATTTCACCACAATTTTTGCCGAACTCGTTAAAAAGGTTAAACTAAATTACGAACTATGAAGAATTGTTTATGACGTGCAAGAGGAATATTTTGAATATTTGATGTTTTGTGTTTGAATGTTGTATGTTGATTTGAAATTAAACATTCTTTTATTATTTTTTACCATAACATTAAATACATAATTTTATCGTTTAATTCAATTATATTTTTTGGACTGTTGAAGCATCGAATTATCGATGTACCACCTATATACAATTATCCACTTTTGGCTTAATTTTTTAATTTATCAGCTAGGGTGGATACCGTACCGGACCGGGCGCTCTTCTCGGGCGACGGAATTTCTTTTCGGCCCACTGGCCGCAAATCAACGGGCTACGGGCCATTTAATTAATTCAACATATAACATTATAAAAGCATTTACATGTGTAACAGGGAAAGATTTTTAGAAAACATTCTTCATATAACATTATAAAAACATACAAATAAGGAGCATGACACTTGCAAACAATGAAAATAGAGACTCAAATAAAGTTATAAAATCAAATTATTAAGAAACGATCATGTAATTAATAATTGGTTGAACAAGGTACATGAGTATATAATAGAAGTATAAGCAATTTCTGTTTATGCCCTCAAATTTTACATTAATTAAACAAAAAATAAACAAAAATTTAATTTAAAATAACTTTTATCATACTTTACACAATTAACATTCACTCATAAATCAATTTTAAAGGCATGCAAGAAAGACTGTCACTAGTCATTCAGTTAAGCGATAACTGGATCAGCATTGATGTAATCGATCACACAGTCCGTTGACCGAAATAAATCATATTTATACACATCATTATAAGGAATGAAGAGAATATAATCAACAATATCATCAAATAGAGATTATCTCAATGATTACTGAATTAGTTTTTGCATACTAAAAACCTTTCAACTGTAGCCTAACTCACAGTGATTGTTTTCCCTTCGTCCTCCAAAAATAGTAAAAGTCGTCGCAGAATTGAAATAACAGAATGGAATTCGCGGTCGGCAACGAATTTCTTGAAATCGGTAATGCGCAGAGCCTCCATCCATTTTAAAAGACATTTCTCACATATCTAAGTCATATATACCTCTTGTTTCACAAAGCGGTCGAGGAATACAAGACGATTTTGCAGACGACTGTGATGGTTCTAAGCCACATCAATCACTCTGTCTCGACCACTTTCTGTAGCAGTAACCACAGCATTAGAGAATGATTTGTAGACAGAGGACCAATTTCTCTTTTGTTTTTGTGAGGTTTAGGTCTTCGAAGAATAGAGATACAACCGCAATGGAATTGCCGATGCGGTTTAACAGGGAAAGATTATCGGAAAACATTCTTCAAGTCGGTAAGTCGATCAAATACACTATTCATCGAATCTAGCCGCAACGTTTTACAACACCCTTCTAAATATACTTCACTAGAATAAGGAAGAATGTTTTCAGGAATTCAACGTTGTTTTGGGCATCGTGGATAAATAAGTTCATCACGTGGGTCCCACAACGAAAGGGAAAGACATTGGTTTACTTTTTAAAAACCTTTGTCATGGCAGCAACCATGCATCTGGCATTATCCATAAAGTTGCAAACAACGGTGATTTGAAAATTGTACAGCTGAGTGAGAACATCCAGGGTGTAGTGCAAAATAGATGCCGCTGTTGTGTCAGTTAACATGAAACTGCGCATGAATATAGTATTAGATGGTCCGGATGGTAGCTTCGTGCCACTGACCTTTCGATCAAGCACATTTACCAGTGATCCGAAGCTGTGGTTCCTCTCGTACTGAACAGAATTACTATTGTAATGACGGATTATATAGTAGGGTAAAATTAACCTGTCTCACGACGGTCTAAACCCAGCTCACGTTCCCTATTAGTGGGTGAACAATCCAACGCTTTGTGAATTCTGCTTCACAATGATAGGAAGATCCGACATCGAAGGATCTGAGCTCTTGAGATGCTCTTCTTGTTAATGTTGATGGCTCCTGGAGGAAGTGTTCTCGAACTTTTTCGATGTTTTCACTTGCTCTAACAGTTTTTCCTCGTTCTTTTCATATGTTAACATCTGCGCTTGCATTTGTAGTTTCCAGAAACCTTTAAATAAGTCGTTTAACGCTTGCTTCTGAGAGTATTCCAATTTTTTTTAAACTAAAACTAATAAGAATTATTAAAATGTATTTATTGTTAATTTTATCTCCTTCCGCTCAATAAAAAAAATCTCAAAAAGCTCAGGGATAATGGACCACTATGTATATCTCCTTATCATCATAGTACTGAGATAACCGCTTACGATGGTGCTAATTCAGTCAAGGCAATGTTGATTATGATAATTTTCGTTATTAGCGTATTAAAGATGAGTCTGAAGTGAGTCGGTTGGCTCATTTAATCACGAAAGATTATAAAATGACGACGTTCAAAATGAAAAATATGACCAAAATTTATGTTCGTCCTTATGAGGATCAGATAAAAATCAAAATTATTGGTTCGTCAACGTTTTCTTTGCCTGATATTTTAAAAAATATTCATGATTTTGAATTCTCTGACTCGATCCAATTTTTCTGGAAATGATTTTTTATGAGTGTATGAGCCTTTATACGGCCTTTGTCAAGTCCTGGTACCGAATATTTTCAATAAAATTAATTGTTCCAAATAACAATACTTAATTTTTGTCATTGCTATTTTTGGTTTCGATATATTACGAACTTTTACTATAAATAGGAACATATAATTTAAATATATAACTATATATTTATATATAAAATTTAATTTTTGGTCATTTTAAGCGGACTATAATTTTGAAAAAAATAGAACCGAGTAGGCTCGGGAATGGTTGTCTACATTAGTAGTATGGAAACTGAGTTATCTCAGGATTGGCAATATAAGGGCTAAATTTAATTATAATATACATTTCAAAGTTGTAACTTATATTTAACAATAAAATATACCAAGGAATGATTTATAAACATTAATGTTGTTTTTTTATTATTTAGGACAATATTTCGTGGAATGGTTATTTATTTTACCTTTTATATTTTATTGTTTTCTTTAATTTAGTTGAAAAAATACATACTTCTAGTATTATTCTAATTGTGATAGGTTGTGTCCTCGCTTTAATAGGAATTATATTCTTATTAATGAAATTTGTGTAAGTTTTGAGTTTAATTTTATCTATTTGTTTATTCTTTTTATTGACTTACTTCATATATACAGGGTGCGGCAGCTATTTGAGAACACGTAATATAGACACCATATCTTTTTGTGTGTTATAATTACATAATTTTATTTTTGCTGGTAGACATGGCAGAAGCTACTCTTACGAATGTTTTATTGTGTCATTAGCTGCAGGACACACCGATTCAGAAATTGCTACATTTTTGAAAGTCGCCCGATCGTTTGTTTTTAATGTTCGTACAGAATTAGGAGCTGCGAAGGGTGATGGGGCTGAAGCTTCGCAAGGGAAACAAGTTTTTAGACGTTCGGACAGTATCAGAAATGCAGAATTTGTAAGCCGAATCCAATCTGTCATCGATGAGAACCCTGGGAAGTCGATGAGGTCACTGGGCAGGGAACTGCAGGTTGACGAAGCTA
>MQRK01128884.1:0-11887 GCA_001938485.1 Girardia tigrina
GGAGACGATTTTAATGGGATAAACTTTAGCTAATGAGGAGTTTTAATTAATTCTACTACACAGACTTTGAGATTAGAGTAATCGTCGGCAATTTGAGTAGACGTATGGATACTCGTACAAGAATATATAATTTTATATGTATCATTAAAACTAATTAAAGTAAGTAATATTCAACATTAAATAACTAAAACAATTTAATTTAGTCATAAAATCTCTCTCTAATCTAAACGTAAATAATGTAATGTTCAAATAGTAAGATACAAATCGTGTAAATGGTAATAATGACTCCTGAACCGTCAATGATTCCAATATATACATTTTCAATCCAATATCCAAGACAAGCAAATGAATGGCCAACCCTCTCATACTGACCTTGACCAGTTGTCATCTTATCTTGACTCCAAATAAGACTTTACTTCATATCAGTCACACCATTACTTTCCCTACCTTAGAGAGAAACCATTATATGACACATTTTCTTTTAAATGACAAAACATTTACACATAGTGATGAATTGGAAACTGTCCATTGCAAATTATTTGAATTTAACAATAAATGTTGTTAAAAGACAAATATTCTATTTTAAAATATATTTAATAAACTAACATAAAATATATTTAATAAACTAACACATACTTTGTTTATATACCAAATAAAAGGAGAGTCAAAGGTTAATTCTGTTCTCGACCCCGTAATAGTTATGTAATACAAATTTTTGAAATTTGTTGATTATGTAATATTTTATTTAATTTATTTTAATTTAATTTTGTAATATTTCACCAATGTAACTGCAATATCTTTTTTTTTACAATGGACTTTAATCACCAGACAGAATCCTCTATGTTTTAATGATGATTGCTATCAGACATTATTTTTTTTATTTTAAATTAATTAAAATCTCAACTCAATGGGCAACATAGAGTTGCTAATTAACAAAATTTACAATTTGATTAAAACTTCAAATTTTAAAAAAACAATCACAAATAAATAATTTAATTTATTCATGTCTGACAGTAACTTCGAATATTTTTTATGAACTCATTTACCATTTTTTGCTCTATATATTTTACCGTTTTGATTCGTTGACAATTTTGCTATCATATAAGAGAACATAAGTAATAGTTCTATTTTCAAGGCAAAGAATCAATAAGACAGTATTTTTAAACAAACTTTTGATCTTTACCACTTGAAGTAATTTATATTGTTGTTGGTTATTCCTACTAATTAATTTTTTACTGATTGTGAGCCTCTAGTCTCTTTAGAGGGTCCATCCAAACTAAAGAATCACTAACAGCCCCCGATAGGCCTCCTACGGGATCGGATAGTTTTGGTCTCCGAGATCCTTACAGCTTCCCTGTGAGAAACGACCACCAATGGGTTGTATAGCCATGGCTCAGTATACCTTTGACTGTATTCATTGACTTCGTTAGATCTGCAATCCTAAAAGCCAGATGTGTTTCTTCAGTACCTATCACTTCCTCCACCGCCGTCGAGATATTCGGGGGGTCCGTCACAGATTGAATCTTGTAGTCTGAAATACTGAGGTTTTCTACGACTCTTTCTTCTGCATTATTTGTTGAACTGGTTCGCGCTGTTGTCATTATCGGCTCTCCGATTTCTTCCGACTTGACCAATTTATGATCCCAGAAGAGGTGCCTGGTCAGCCACTCTTTCATTTTGCATGCCAATTTACGTAGTGAAAATGGTAATTGCTGTTGTTGTGTCTCGTCGGTATAAAGCGGAAGTGGATACCGCATGGTCCATTTTGGTGTGTCTGTTAAGCTCCTTCTTTTCGGCAAAATCCTTGTAGCATCTTTCTACTGGACATTGGTATCATTTTTCTCTCTCATTGATCAGCTTTGTCACATTTGTTCTTGTCCTATTTAGTCCTCGTGATCGAATTTAGGAGTTTATGTGTGTTACACTCGATATAAAAGGGTCTCTGTGATTGATGTGATTAATAAAATCTCAATACACCGCATCATCCGCAAATCGCCACTATACGTCCACTCGAAGGCATTCCGAGATTGATTGCTTCTTTCTAGCACTGATCCTTTTCTCCATCTGTTTGTGATAAATTTATCAAAATATTTATAAAAATATTTTTTTATCTACTTTCCGATAAAGGTTATTGTTATAACATTACATGATATTGTTCATATATCATTATTGTTATTGCGATTTATTATTTATTCAAATTATTGTAATTTGTTCAAGTAAATTTATAGATAAATTGTGGTATAGATGTTTGATATGTCGGTTCATTTTAACAATAACCAATACTTACGATGTCTATGGAGGCCTGTGTTCGAAAATGATGGTGCTTATATTGATCGTTGATAGATGTACTTTTTCGTTGTTTTTTAGACATCGTTGTTATTAAACGTTAAGCGAGAACTTTTAATTAATTTGAAGAATAAATTACTACCTAAACAAGATCATCGTAGTTTGGGGATTTTTCGTTGCTTAGAAAACCAAAAACAACTTTCCTGAATGCAATCAATGCGCTTCTTTATGTCCTGTCATTTTTCTACCAGAATTTCTGATGCAAACATTTTCTTCACCTATGGACAAATAAATACACCAGCATCAATTTTGGTATCAGAAGGTTTAGGAAACATTGACCTATATTACTTTTGATGTTAATTTATTAAGCTTTTGTATATGAAAAATAAACTTGTAAATTTTGTTCTTGTGTTTTTAGGTTCTTTGATAATTAGTGACATGACTATTGTATTTTGCATATTTAGACAAATACAAACTCCAAAAATTAACAATATAATCATTAATCATACCTAAAGCTTTCCAAATATTGAACTTCCTTTTAATTTTAATTTTTTTTCATATCAGCACTGGAAAAAAGGAAGCACTTTGTATTGTAAAAATAATCTTGATATTCTTATATTTTCCTAAATATATAATTATATGATAATAGAGAACTCTTTTCTAAGTGTGAGGAATTTTTAGTTAATGTTTTTAAAATTGTTGAAATAAAAATTGAATTTAAAATATCATTTTAAATTTAAAAAAAATAAAGAACTAAATAAATTTTATGTTAAACATGAAAAATTTCGTTAATTTAATTAAAGAAAATGAAATTATTTAATCATCGGAAATTAAAAAAAGGAAAATGAATTATTAATACTTTATTTATTTTTATTATACCAATTTGAGATTATGACATAAATAGTTTCTCAAAATTGAAAAAAATAAATAAATTTAATTTCGAATAAATTTATTTAAATAAAATGTATTAGACATTTTTTGTGAACTAATAAAACTTGAAAAACTGATGTCGACTTTTAATATTGACAACGTGGAAGGTGTTCCAAAAACATCTTACGTGGAGGTCTTAGTGACGAGCTCGGACCAGTTGATCTAAAGATTAATTCCAGATGTTGAAATATTTATTTCAAGTTGCAAAAGATATATTAAAGATGCGGGCGTCCCCCTAATAGCCTGAAAGAGACGTTGGTAGTGACCCTGCTTTAGTGGGAATTAATTCCAGTATATGAAATCGCGAAACCACCAGAGAAAGAATTCGAGAACAGATTGCCGGAAGCATTTCAAAAGAAACGATCTCAGATGAAAGTCCTAACAGAAGCTGCAGAGTTTCGTAGAACTATAAAAACAATAGCTGAATTCTTTGCTAAAGCAAGGAAAAGCAAGGCTGAGGCAATGGCCACCTTCCAATGGACCGTCGATGAAATAGAAAAATGCTTGTTGTTAAATTGGAACAACGATAGTGAAACGAATAAAGAAATAAGAATGAAATATATTCAAGAGAAGAAAGAGATATAAACAATTATCAAAAGGATGGACGAAGAAGTCGGAGATGAACCAGGTCAGTGCAGTAAGACCATCGTAGAACTACTCTTAAATTTACACGGACAATGTACAGTGTCGCTCAAATTAATCCGTCGTTACATTTTTTTCATGTTATTTAATTAAGTACAAAATTTACGAAACCAACCTTTCTTAAAAAAATTTACATGTCACTAACTTAAACATTGAGTAAATGTACCAATAAAAATATCTCAAAAAAAGTAAAAATTAGAATATTTAAGTAAGATTTTCAAAAAAATATGGTCGCTAAATTTAATCATCATCACGTTATATCAATAAAATTTTGCTTTTTTGTTTTGAAGGATATAATTCATTTATATAATTGACCTTATGGATAGACCACTACCTATCCGTAATCTGAAAAAAAGATAAATAATTTTTAGTTAAATGTTTATATATTTTAAAAATTAATGCATGACGTAACAAATATTATTAATAAAATGAAAAAAACCTAAATAAATAATCATTTATTGCAAAAAGAAACGTGCCGTGCTCGTCTTTACGTTAGATCCTCTTCGACATTATTTACACGCAAACAAATTTTGTAGTTCACTTCGGAATCGACGTCCGCTGATAACGTAAACGAAGAAGTTCGTTGAATACTGTAAATAGGCCAAAATATCCGTAACGGAGAATAAAAAACTAATCATATTGTCTTGCATCTCGATTTTATAATATAAAAACATGCTGATTGTTGTCCATATGATCATCGAAGGGGTGAGAAATACCAAATATAATATTCCGACAACCAAAGACATCTTTAGAAGACTTTTTGACTGATTTTTTTGAGAATGTTTTGAGTCGGTATTGATTGTTTCTTGCGTCATTTCACTCATTGTCCGCAGTCTGGCTTTCATGTTAAAACTAATGGCAAAGTTCGATATAAAAATAGCGGATGCTGTTAAAAAGTAGTATAAAATCAAACTGATTATCGGTCGAACCATGTTCTCGTAAGTAAAATATTCTGTTTTTGCTCCGCAGAACCTTACTTCTTCGTAGGAAGAGTTGTCTGTCTTTGAAGTCACAAAAACTATTTTTAGTTCCAAAGAAAAAAAAGTCATCAAATTTTTAATAAAGGCCGGAAATAATAAAAATAAAGTTAAAAACAAAGCTCTGGATTTCGTACACCACGTTTTTGCTTTTAAAGGAAAACAGACAACAACCATTCGTTCTACGGAGACTAAAATCACCGTCCAACAGGCAACATCTCCACAGAAGAAAACCAAAAACCTTTGAATTCGACAACTCCAATCATTAATTGTTGTAATTTGAAAGGACAAAATCTGATATAAAAATCCTGGAAGAAGACCAGTCATCAAAGTTAAACTATCACAAATGGCCAGAGCCCGAAAATAAACGGAAAGGGTACCATTAGAAATCGCACTTCTGGTGAAGACAATAAACGAAAGAAGATTTCCAGTGCATCCTATGGCGAGAATTAAAACCAAAACGTATTTGTTGATAACACCACTAATTATACCAAGCATTAAAAATATTAAAAATATATAAAATAAATAATTTAATTTTAATTGCTATCTTTCATTTTATATTTCACTCAGAACTAAATATGATTGGAAAATTACGAACTTCCTTTTCCTTCTGTCTGCCAACAGAATTTTTTCCTGATGTGCTTATTTCAGTATCTTTTGTAGCAAATTGGATTAAAATATATAAAAAAAGAATTATTTTACAATTTAATTTTATTTATTTATATATTATTTAAGAAATATTGATAGAAAAATTTGTTATTTATAAAAGAAATGTTTTTAATCAATTTTAATAGAATTATATTAAATTCACTTGAAGAATAAAAATTTAAACAAAAACTTTAAAATAAAATCAATTTCCTTTTTTGAGGTTAAAATTAAAAACTTATACTTTTATTTTATTTGTAAATAATAAAAAAACATTAATTACTGTTTGTAATGAATCTTGATGATTTAAAAAGATTTCCTGTTTTATAAAAATATTCTTCATTCTTTTCATTTTATTTTTATGTATATTCATAATTATAGTTACAAGAGGAACGGCAGTTTATTAATTAATTTTGTTAGGTTGGGAATTATCTTCCATTCTAAATCAAAAAGAAATTAAAACTTGCAAAATTTATTAACTACCACAGGTTAAAATTGTTATTTAAACAAATTTTCATTTTATTATTTTCTTTTTTTTAAATTCTATTTTCCATTATTTTTTTTAATTTCGATTATAATTCGAAATTTTAAAAAACCAAAATTCTTATTTTCAAAAAAAATTGGTTGACGAACAGGTTTTAAATTAATTGGCTTTCCATTCATCTTAATATGATGTTTTGCTAAATTGGTACATCCGATATCCCATTTGTGCGCTATGAATACTTCTGCCTAATTCTGAATGACCTCTAACAGTTTTGAATCTACTTTACCTATGCAATCTAACGCTCTTTTTAATCTCTCTACTGGCCTTATCAGCCTACCGAATTTCGCCTCGATGTTACACACACTTCCACGTACTTCCCTTAATAAATTATTGTCTTAAGATTCGTTCCTTTGTATGGAATAACCGAAAATTTTCATGAATAATAAGCCTTCTATCAGTTCCGGAACCACACTCTTCACAATAATAAATGGTACTGCTTTTCTTTTCTGACATATATCTACTTCTACCTCTATTTTACCCAATACTTTCAATTTTCCATCGTTGGCACCTCTCAAATTGATATCGCATTTTCTAACGCCAAATTATTCAAATCTTGATACTACTTCTTATTCATAATATTAACACATGCTCCTGTATCCAACAAACACTCCCATTGTTTCCCCTGAATTTCCACTGTAACGCTCGGACGCCCAGGCATTTTACTATAACATATCTCTGATTTCTGATCCTCAATCAACGCGTTAACATAGAATACTTGCTCAAAATTCTTTTTCACAAATCCATAGACCTTATTCATCGTTCGCACATCCAGCTCGCATCCGAATCCGTGGGAATTATCTTCTAAGATCAGTGGAATCCGGCTCCAACCAACTCCCCAATTGGCGGATCCCGTTTTTTCTTCATTATCATCAAATGTGTGTCCCTCATCTTCGTTCATTGTGTTGATTTTAAATTTTCGATCATTGTTCTGCATTCTCGATCTTCAATTGTCGTAACCATTATTTTGTCTGCTAGAGTTCACTAAACATGCCGCTGCTAGACGCCCATTTCGACCACATTTTTCACAGTGTATCTCTGGACATTGACTTCGCCTATGTCCCTTTTATTCCGCACAAGAAACAAACCAATGGCTGTCTGTTAGGAAAGTTTCGACTGATGTGCCAAGTCTCTTTACAATTCCAACACTGCACAGGTCTTCTTTGTTGGCAATTTCTGCTGAAATGTACTGGTTGCTGACAAGTATAGCATTTGGACTCGGTTGATTCAACTATTGAGAGTTGTTTTCCCGACTGAGTCTGATTTACCCATTTTTTAGTTACCTCAGGAACCCTACTGTCTTGAACAACATCTCGATAACTTCGGACAGCATTGATCCAGCTATTCTTTTCGTGGTTTATTTCGTCTACGAGTGCAACGAACTCAAATATTTCCTTAGCACTCTTAAATTTCCGTAATTTAATTTCACTAACAACATCTTCATCATCAATGTAATGAATTAACATTTGAGATTTTAGCTCTTCTTCCTCGAGCCTATGCGACAACGTAATTTTTACTAACCGGTCTACTTTTTTGAAAAAGGTCTGTGCGTTATCAGCACCTTTGCGATAACTCAACAAACACAGCAATGCAAAACCATATATTGGATTTAAGACCGTTGAAAACTACAAGAACTTGAGTTGCAACCTCTGCGTCATCTTCCATACTTCCAATACTAACCAGATGATTATCATTTCTATCTCAGCTTGAACAAAATTTTGATAGGAAATTTCGATTTCAAAGATGCCATAAAAATGGCTGTCGGTTCTCTCAAAAGTTATACCACAGCAGCAACTCGAGCCAATAATACCACCGGATCGTCACCGAGCTGCATCTGGCGGTTCTCCAGCATATAATTCGATACACGCGTGGTCTGTTCGATCTCACCGAGCACCAATAAGCGAACGATTTTAAACCGACTCGATTGGAATAGATTGATCGATAAGTGCGAATATTTGTCGGACGAAGTCTACCGAATCTGTCGATAGTTTTTTCGATTTGCTGGAAGATTTTGGAAAATTTCGAATTCTTAGATAATTCATTTGGTAATAATTTTTGTAATAATTCATTCATCGTAATAATTGCCCTTCAATCGATAATCGAATATCGAGATAGATTTGACTGGGATTAAGATGATATTAATCGAACGATTAATTGGACACCGTTTGAAATGGATAGCGAGTTTCCTATAGATAATTTTGGTGAGTATATTCGACATTAATTATTATAAAAAATAACGAAGTGAACTTTCTTGAATTTATATATTTTATTTAGCAAAAAATAATACATTAAAACAAATTTCAATTATCACAAATAATTAAACTTGGTCACTGTCCTTTTCTGTTTTTGTGGTGGAGTATTGAGAACTGCTATTTTTTAATAATAATATGGGATTTTAATGTATAAATATATTTATAAATATTAATATAATTTGATTTTTTAATCAATACAAATGACCATAACAAGATGTCGCTCACACCGGCAGATTGTGTCGATAATATGGGTGCATACTTTGACGAATGAGACATATTTCTATTAATAAATTATCAATAAACTTTGACTTTAGTTCTACAAATTTCATAATTGATGACTTAATTGTTATTGTTTCTTCAATAATTTGTTTTTTATTTGTTAAAGGAAATTCAAGGGTTATTACATAATTTTTGAGCTTCTTTTACAAATAACTCTCACTAAGAAACGAAAAAAATCCTTAAAAATTAATTTTTGTCATTGCATTAAGCACTGAATGTATTATTTTGTTTAACTTTATGAAAAAAATCATTTTTTACACTGAAAAAGTCCTGAATAAAATTCTTTACTTAAAATATAGTGTGATTAAAGTTATATGTAACAGTTAAAAGGAAATAAAAATTCTAACTAGTTTATCATTAAAATAGGAAGTATGAGAAAATATTTCCATAATAAAATTCCATAATAAATTAATTATTCACAAATACATATAAATTTGATAAAAATATAATATTACAAAAAAAACAAAATTATAAAAAACCTTTAAAAATCGTAAAAATAGACAAAAAAATTCGAAAAAAATATGTAAAAACCAAATTTGTATTTCATTTGAAAATAAATAATTCTCTAAAGACCCTTCTGAATCTGCGGGCGCTGATAACGTTAACGAAAAAGTTTGTTGAGAACTGCAAATAGACAAAAAGGTCGGTAAGAGCAAATAAAAATACTTTTCTATTGTAATTCGTTTTCATTTGGAAATAATCAAACATACTGTAAGAGGTCCAAACAACGATTGAAGGGGTTAAGAATACAAAGGTCAGTACACAAGACAGTAAAGACACTTTCCAAACACTTTTCAATATCTTTTGATTTGTTCGAATTTTCTTTTCCGATAAATTTTTCAACCTTTTCATACTTTTTCTGATTTTAATATTTATTATAATATTTGATAAAATTTTAATTGAAACAGTTATAAAGTAAAAATAAATCAAACTGATTAGCGGTCTCAGCGTGGTTTCATAGGTAAAATAATCTGTTTTGGGTTCACAAGATTTAATTTTTCGAAATGTGTTATTCTTCAAATTATCAACAATCATGAACGTTTTCAGTTCCAATGCCATTAAAGACATAAAGTTCTTCATAAAAGCCGGAAGTAACAAAAGTAGACATAAATGTAATGTTCGGGACCTTGAACACCAAGTTTTAGATTGCAACGGAAAACAGACGACCACCAGTTTTTCGAGGGATATCAAAATCATTGTCCAACAGGCCATGTCGGCGCAAAAGAAGGCTAAAAACCTTTGAATTCGACAAGTCCAATCATTAATTGTCACGATTTGAAAAGAGGATATCTGAAATAAGAAGTTCGGAAAAAGTCCGAATATTAGAGTTAAAGTATCCCAAAATCCGAGGAAACGGAAAGAGACCGATAAAGAATTTTTACAGAGTTTTTTTCTGGAAAACACAATAAACGAAAGAATATTAAACGCGCATCCGATAAACATAATAACCGGCAAAACGTATCCGTTTATCGCAACACTGACGGAGACTGACATGGGTGTCAAAAACAAAAAAAATTTAATTCGGCATTTATCAAACAAATTTTTAATAAAAAATATTTATCATTATATTTCCGTAAGTTTTTGAGTATTATGACTTATTTAGGTTATTTGTCATAAAATTTTATTAAATAAAATGATTAAATAAATAAATAATTTATTTTAAATTATTTTCAATTGAAATCCAAGAAATTAATTTATAATTATTATAAAGAAAAAACATTAAAAATATATTAAATTATTTCATCAATTATTATTTGATTTAATATCTATTATTTTTAAAGTATGAATAAATAAAAAAAATATGCGATTGTGAAGAATTAGTTAATTTTCCATTCACTGATCAAAATTTAAATAATTTGAAAAGTATAGTTTAACATATAATTTCTAAACTAAAAATATTGTAAAAATATTATAAGTTTTGAAATAAATAATACTTTTTAAAAGCATGTAATAATTTAGAAGAAATAAGTTGTTATGAGTTTTTAAATAATTTTTAATCTTTTAAATAATTTACAAAAAAATATTTTAATGATTTGGAAATTTGAGGCTTTCAGTAGTTTGAAACTAAATATTTTTATAATAAATAAGATTAAATGTAAATTGGACTAAATATTATTTTTTCATTTTGAGTTTTAAAAAGATTATTAAAAAAATTAAAATGGACGAATCGATTTTACAATTAGTAAAGTAAGAAGAAAATTGTGAATAAATTGATAAAAAATTGGCAGATTATTAAAATTAAAATTCGAAAGCCAATTGAAAATATTTATTTTAAGAAGAAAATGTTTTTATAAAAGTTATTGTGTTATTTATGAATTAAATATTAATATAAATAAAAAATTGACATGAATTATTCAAATGATTTTACTTTTTGAATTTCCTTTTTAATTAAACAGAAAATTTTAGGAAAAAAATTCTTACTTTGGGTTTTGAGATAAATGATATTTAAATTCCCAAATTAGAAAATAATAATATGTAATTAGTTAATTTAAACAAAATAATAAACTAAATAATTCTAAAATATGTACAACAATATTCTCATTAATAAGTATTAATATGTACTTAAACGTAAAAATATTTAAATAGATGTTAGAGAAAAATAAATTAATGAAATATTCACTGAATATCTTCCTGACGGACTTACTAATTTGGAAACGGCGACGAAATATTTTATTCCATTCTTCTATTCTTGAATTCTTCTATTCTTTGAATTCAGTATATTAATTTGATTTACCCTCTCTTGAGGTATCAATTCGAATAAATCTCGCCGGAGATTGGTTTCAAAATGTTAATAATAGTGATAAGTCAAAGAAAATCTGATTTAAAAACTTTATTCAATTGAATCACAAAATTCTTCCGAATAATTCAACGTATAATTAACTCTGAGGATTCCAAAAAATTTTTTAGTAATCTTCTTCTATTAATAATTTTCCCTTAAAAAAATAATGAATTTTGTATTTCTTATTTTTGTGAGTTTTGTTTTTTTAAGTTTTATTCCATCAGCATAAAATGCATCGGTTCTCGAAGCGACGAATTCTTCGAAGGCATTTTGAGCATCATTTTGGTTTTTGAAATTTTTTTCACGTAGGAAGTTATACAAATGCCTGAAAAAGTAGAAGTCCGTTGGCGAGAGGTCTGGTAAAAATGGTGGATGAAGTAGGGTTTCATAGTTCAACTCATTAAGCTTTTGAAGAGTCACTTTTAAAATATTAGGTCTAGCGTTATCAAGAAGAAGAATGGGACTTTTTCGATTGACCAATCCCGGACAAAGGGTTTTCAAGTTTTTATGCATTTCATCAATTTCATGACAGTACCTCTCCGCTGTGATTGTTTCA